>OZ029923.1:9302684-9462838 GCA_964023275.1 Norana najaformis | reverse complement strand
GTCCCTTTGCTGGATATGGAAGTATCAAAGACCCCCGCAAGATCACTCTGCCTTAGTACTTACGTTCACAAAGGACTGGAGAGGGTGTGCTGGTCCAAATTATGTGTTCCTTAATGGCACCTAAACACTACATTCGAAACGCAATGTCACACCGAGCCATACAATATAAACTACATCCTGCTTTTTAAGGGGGCACATCATATCTCAGTCATAAATAAGGCTGCGCTGATGTTGCATGCGGTCTCCATTTGTTTTTCTGAGCTTGTGTCCTACAGTCACAGGACTATTTCTTTTAATTGATGGAGGCTTATGTATCTAAAATTGCCCTAATTATAATTTGTCCAATAGCTAATTGTCAGACTGTCATACAGGACAGTTTAATCACTCTGACAAGATACAGATAAGGGATGTCATATGTCAGTTCTGCTACTAAAAAATTAAAGTTTAGTGTTTGATTATAAGGCCTTGGATATGTTAACTAGCATTAACTTACCTTAATCACTGGTAACTAGTTAGACTTTCTACCCTTTCTACTCTCTCTGTTATTAGTTAACAGTTACTAGATATACTAACCCACACCACAGTTACCCGGAATATGAAAGCCGTTCTGTATGTCAAACACCCACCTCATTTTCAAGTTCGATTACTGATAATGTGGAAGAGGTTCAAACCAGGACAAGCCCAATACCTTAAACAATGGAAAGGCATGAGTAGAGGCGTTAAAAGTCCATTCTGAGCAGGTACCTGACTAGCTGTAACTCTACCATGGGTCACATGCAAGTCATTAAATGCAAATTGGCCTAATTCAAAGCCAGTCATCTCACCCAAGAGGTCAGAAATAACTTTCAGCCCATCACTATGACAATTGTTATTCTACAGTGCTTCATCACTGAGCGACAGCTTTCAACTGCGACCCGATACCTTCCATTCCATGGGTTCACAGGCCAGACAACTGCACATTGCTAAGACATGACCTCGTGACTATGACACCAATCTGCTTAAAATAATCATTACGCTTCTATGGCCAGGTTTCGGATTAAATGATTCACGGCCGGGTGCCACCCTTTGGGCAGGTAATCAGGCATCCTGATGCCTACTGACAGGCCTAGGAATGGCTTGTATCCAACTGAATTGTGCTGGACAGACTTCGTGAACTGTGTCAACAGTACCAAACAACAATCAAAGCAAAGGATACGCATGTACTCCAAGTTCACTGCCACCATCCGCAACAGTCTGGATGATCTTCTTCATCACTTCAGCATGTCTACGAGATTAACAGTGGTCATAAATTAGCAGAAAATTCTGGTAACAAATTTTGGCAGGACATATCTGTAATCACTTTACTCTACATGACATCTTGGTCTTCAAATTAACCGATAAAATAATCACTGATCCAGAAAATAAAACAGTAGTTTTTAAGCACATATGCACATATTAAGCAGTCTGGTAAAGTAATTATTACTTTATTTTAACAAACAAACACCAGTATTATTGGGATATTCACAACATGACAGCAGCCACATGGATCTAGAATGACATGGTTCTGGCTGAACATTACACGGAAGATGGCACACGACGACAGACACAAGGAGAAACAAACATAGGGAGGGAGGGACGCAGAGAGAGAGACAGAGAGAAAGAGAAAGAGAGAGAGATAGATCAGAGTGCATTTTAATGGTACAAACCGCTTCATTCTACAGTCTCTACAGATCCATTCAAGTCAAATTAGAAAGCGAAATTAACTACTGAGCCATACAATCCATAAATTACATCCTGTTTATGTTCCTAATGTTTTCTGTTGCCCAGATTCAACCTTTGAACTTTTTAATGGGGCATCATCATATCTCAGTCATATTGTATTGTATAAATAATAGGTGCCAGAGACAGTCTTGCAAGGAGGCTCCTGTGTATTAATGTTCAGATTTGCAATTATGTCTTGCAGCCTACAATAAAGTGAAAAATGATTGTCTTGCACGGGTGACCAACTGGCGATGATGTGATATCTGCACTTACTTGCACGGGTGCACAGAAGCCATGAGGCCGACCATGAGATGAGGATGCACCTCCATCGTTACAGTCTTATGAGCATGGTCATGGCTGATGTCCTCGTACATTTCATCCACGCTCAACGGCTTCCGGTTCTGAAATTATAGAATAATGGATGTTTATCCCAATAGATGAATTTTATTAATGAGGATCTGAATGCAGCCATAAACGACAACAACATAGGCAGATTTTTTCTCTGGGTCGTCGGTCGGTCATTACGATTTTCTGCAGCATCACTTACAGGCAGCAAATTGGACATTTTTACTGAACACTTTGATCGTAAGGTACGTCGTAGCCTCTGATGGTAACAATTTCTACCCAGGCGGGGATTTGAATCCAGATCTTTTGACTGACAGTCCAGCATGCTAATTAGTCTTCTTCTTTTAGTGCTCTGCCGTCAGGCAGGTCCACATGTCCAATGACGCCACTCTTCTCTGTTGTTTGCTCTTCTCTTTAGCCCTTCATATCCATCCTCTAGCATCATCCAGTCCAGTATCATCTGTCGTGGTCTTCCGCGTGTCTTTTTCCCCTCCATTCTTCCCTCGATTATGTCTCTTACAATATTGTCTCCTCTTAGAACATGACCCATCCACTTCTTTTGTCGGTTTCTTATTGTCTCCAGTATAGTTCCTTTCTCCTCTACCATCTGTAGGACCTCCTCATTCGTCTTTTTTTCTGTCCAACTGATTTTCTCCATCCTTCTCCAGATCCACATTTCAAAGGCTTCTATTCTTTTGATGTCCTCCTTTCTCATTGTCCATGTCTCCGATCCGTATAGTACCACACTCCATATCAGTGTCTTGATCAGTCTCTTCTTTAGATTCTTATTTAGACTTCCTCTTAACAGCTTGCTTCTCTTGTAGAAGGCATCCTTTCCCATTGCGATCCTCCTTTTTATCTCCACGTGGCATTTTGCGTCCTCTGTAATCGTGCTTCCCAGATAACAAAAGCTCTTTACCTGTTCTATTATATCCCCGTTCAGTGTAATCCTAACTGTTTCCGCCTCTCCTCTCCCTATTTTCATCACCTTTGTCTTCTTGATGTTGATCCTCATGTCATATTCCCTCGATATTCTGTCGAGCTGATCCATCATCTTTTGTAATCCCCTTTGGCTGCCTGCCATCATAGCTTGGTCATCCGCAAATCTCAGCGCCTTTACTAGTTTTCCACCTACCTTCACGCCCTCAGTCATTTCCTCCAGTGTTTCTCTTATGACTTCTTCTATGTATATATTGAATAGTATTGGTGAGAGTGGGCATCCTTGCCTGACCCCCCTACCTATTCTTCCTGGTTCCGAGTATTCGCCCTCTATGCGTATTCTGACTCGCTGTCCCATGTACAGGTTGCCTATCAGCCTTCTGTCTTTCCAATCCACCCCCATTCGCTTTAGCGCTCTCATTAACTTCTTCCAGTCCACTAATTAGTAGATTATCATTATGTAGATAATACAGATAATGCAGTGGAAGTCTGTCTATAAAATATTCCGATGCTTGAACTAAGTGAAACCAAATTTGATGCAAAGATGCATTGGAACATGCTGCACTTTATCTGAACATTTATATAGCGCCTTTAAGAACCTATTTAGTAAGTAGAATTCGTTCACCAGCAGCAGACTAGATTCGGTTTTACCTCGTCGTATCCAAACAGCCAAAGCCTCGGCGTTTGATAGTACTTGTCATAAGTGATGTTGAGATCGTATGTTCGCGTCTGAAGGATTTCACTCCCCGACGAGTCTCCACAAGGTGTGGCAGCTGCTGCTGCTGCTTCTTGCTTCTGAATGGTTGCAAAATCAACTGCTGCCTACAGCAACAGAAACATCCACAAAGAAATTAAAAGAAAATTATAAAAAGTATCATAACCACTTCGTTATACCAAACAGCTCTCGTAATTTCTCGGGGATTTTGAGGATGGGTGCTTCGATGTCAAGTTGCAATGACCTAATCACCAAAAAAATTAGTAATTTTTCTAATTAAATTAATTTTTTCTAAGTAATTTAATTTTTTTTAAATTAGTAATTTTAACATTGCCTGGTTGAAGTTTTATGACGTCGATGCATGCCCCTTTGAGACTGTAGTTTGTTTGTAACACTGTTTTATTGCTGGCCCTGCTTCCTGGAATGACTTACCTGTCGACCTTCAATGGGAGCTTCTTTCCCTCCCCTCCCTCTTTCGTAAGCACTTGAAGACCAAATTATTCCCCAGTTCTGGGACTGGCCGGAAGCATCTCTGATGAGACTACCCTTGAAGCGGCGTTTTACAAATTTATGATTACGATTTATTGTTCTGTTTCTTTTGTTTTTTTTGCTATTTGCAATTACGTCATTGTGGAAATTGTTGGTGAATCAAGGAAGGTTATTCATTCATTTTAGTGGCAGTTTTTATTGGTCTACGATTAGGAGATCTGGTCTTAAAAACACAAAAAGGGTTCTGCACATAACTTCACTATGTACTACTGGTAAGTATTATTGATAAAGAACTCCAATTTTTAGTTCACCCAGTTGGAGAAGACTGTATTCATAAACAATGATTATTACTTCATCTTCTTCTACCACTTGCTGCATATATTCCTCCATGTCTCCTACAGATTCCTCATCATCATCGTCGTCATCATCATCACCATTAGTCTTGCCGGAAGCTGGAGCTACTGGGCCGCTGTTGTCTTTGGAACCCTGTAACCCAAAATATAGAACTTTTTCAAAACCATGTACCTCAGAATGCTATGTAACTAAAAGAATTCTTGAGGTCGTGACAAATATTAAAACAAATACACATAATAAAATAAACCAGTATATGAGCAATGAACGAAAATAGTTTATTAATAATAAATTTCAGAATCACACTGAGCACTGATTTAGCTTGAAGCATAGGCCAAAGTATTGTTTGGCAACAAGAATTTAAGAAAGACAAAAACAGCGGATAACTACAAGATTTCAGAGACTCTTTCTAGACTGGCTTTGGAATCTGTCATCTTCCTAGATACTCTGAAACACTTTAGCCTTAAAAACAGCGAGTGAATGGGGATGAGAAAGATACAGAGATATCTTGCTTTAAGCTATCATATGCTTAAGGATGAAAGCCACAGAAGAAGAAAAGACATATTTACTACAGATGCTTCATAAAAAGTACTACAGTAAATATCTTTTCATATGAAATCATAGAACCAACCTTTTCATCAGTCATCATTTCTGAGATAGACTCTTGCAACTGTGATGCGCCTTAAAACATGCAAACAGAGCCCAAAAATTTTACATAAGTAAATTAAGTAGATTTAAATAGTGCCTCTAAAAGAATAGATAACTCAGAGGCCCTCCTGGACCGTACTGGTATGAAAACCTAGTGGAAATATACAAGTTCCAAGACAGACTAGTATGCTGGATTGTTCCTGTCAACCGCAGTTACCCAAACATCAAAACTGATAGCAGAAGACAGAAGAAGACAGTTCCTCAGCTAAGAATCTAGAACAGCAAAGCCCTATGATGTGTCTTGGAGATTCTAGCCATGAAGGAAAGTTGGACAGAACTCAATATCAGTATTCCTTTATTCTGTGCTCCATCCAGGAGCCAAAAACAAAAGATAACCAAATTTATTGTCTGGATCAAGCACAGATGTCAATATTTCAACCATGAGGGTATTGAGCCTTGCAGAACTTACTAGTAGTAGCTCTATACACAATTTCAAGGTTATATTTTCACTGCACTAAACCAAAAAAAGTGCATTTCTTCACTACTTGTAGCAAATTATAAATGGCAAATTGTCCCAGGACTGTAACACAGTTAAAGATTCAATTTTAAGACTTACCAGCAAAATAATGAGTATCAACCCAGCCACCATCTAGGTCTCCTTCCTCTACAATTTTCTCATGATCCTCCTGGTGATTGTCCACCTGTTTCACCCTCTTGTAGCAAGGAACTGTTCACAAAACAACTTTCATGTTCATGCTAGAGCTATTTTATTTATCACATACAACCATATGCTTAAAAACCACAATGCTCCTTGTTTTTATGCTAAAGATTTAAGTGTCTGTCAATCTCTATGACAATATGCAAAGGCTATAATAGTTTTCTTGAGTCATTTGTAGGATCCAATTGTACACTGGAACCTCCTTACGCCACACCTAGTCATAACACAGATTCTGGTATAACACAGTGCAGTACATGGATCCTAAATCTAGTAGAGCTTTGGGAAGACACTTCTTTATAATAGGTGCCAGAGACAGTCTTGCAAGGAGGCTCTGGTGTATTAATGTTCAGATTTGCAATTATGTCTTGCAGCCTACAATAAAGTGAAAAATGATTGTCTTGCACGGGTGACCAAGTGATGGAAACATTTTCCATTTGAGCTATCCATTTGCACTAACTCTCTATTGTTTGCATCACTGGTTTGTACATTATTTTCTAGCTTTGATGCAGTAACAAAGTATTCACATTCATTCATTTATTTAAAAGCTATAGCAGACTTTTCACTGCAGCTGGGTTTCATGCCTTATTACTACGAAAATGGTGAAAATGCTCATCTGGTTCTACCATAATTACACAAAAGACAGCCAGTTAGAGGTTGGAATGCTGTGTCAAGTTTGTGCCCAATGCAAAAATATCTCAAGATCACCTGGCCTTATTGAAAGGATATACTACTACTGTACTAGGCAAACAGATCAATACCAACCATTTCTAGTTACAAGAAACTGTTTCTCTTTTGGCAGGTAGGGTTTTAGTTTTGACTCTTCACCAGAGGCCCAATGCCAAGTAGGACAGTGATAAACAAGATGATCTCCAGCTGCAACAAACTGTAGACGACAGCAAAAGGAAAATGATAGGAACCAAATTAGACAAAAGTAACCTATCACAAGCACAACATCTGCATACATGTACTAGCTTGGCAAAATATCACTTCTGGGGAATATCCCTATTTATGTATTTGATTATTATATGTGCTGTGTGCATAACAACAGTAAATTCTGTGGAATATCGCTATTTATGCATTATTTATTAATCATAATCATAATTCCGAGATTTCTACAGCGCCCAACGAAAGCCATGCATTTATTTGTTATACTTACTATGCATATAGCATCAGTAAATCTGAATCTGAGGCTCAAGACAAGTACGCATGATATTGTCCTGGGTTGTTACATCCAATTTAATATAATCTAATCTAAGCTAAAGATTTCTATAGCACCATTATCATAATGCCCAAGGCATCAGTTGATAGGTGCTTCGTCAAAATTGCAATCCAAAATCATAATCTGTTGAATTCCAATAGGTCAAAGAAACCAGAAGCCAGCCTATGGTGGGTAAGCAAATTGAAAGAGATGCGTCTTTACTTTAGACCTGAATGACATCAAGGAATTGACAGAACGAACTTAAACGGGCAGTGAAGTCCTTTCAGCGGGTGCAAACTCACAATCGTTAGATAACAGACAGAGCTCGCTATACCAAACAGACCCCCATTCTGCACAAACTAACTAACTTCCTGTCCCTCACACTCCCTCTCCCGCTCCCTGGACAGACGCAAAGAAACTGCTCTCACATCATTTACAAGACAGCACAGGCATAACAAATCACCTGTACTAAATGCAAACGGATCACAAACAACATACTTGTCTAAGCCTTTCGTTATACAGATGATCAAAATAAGCTCCTTAATAAACTAAAATACACAATAAAAACAAGCAAATGAAACGAATCATTCAATGTTCAATTACATTAGATCATGTAATTCATTTTTAAGCGACACGCATAAAAATTAAAGGCAAAGTAATGAAGAAAGTCAGTCAAAGCAAGTTTTCTCTATTCTTCTACAGCTGCCTCACCTCATCGGGAGTCAGAACTCCAGTCTCTTTGAACTTGGACTCCTAAAACAAGTCACAAATAAAATCAATGACAAGGAGGAGAAGTTTTGAATGTTTATCAATTGCAGCATGAATTAGGTTCATCTAAATTTCTTGTGATGAAAACAGGAGCAAGTCTGACTTTTTAGAGACAAAGGGTAAGTGCACAAGCACTGTGCCACCCACAGCGGCAGACTGTTAATACACAAGAGCTTCAAACATGACCAAGGAGAACTTTGGTTGATATGTATGTACCTGGTTACTTATACATAGTATTTCATTTCTGATCTTACAGTAAGGGAACATTATCACACATTGCTAATCTTGTTCACATGCGCCTACACCCTGCAATACTATGCCTTTTTGCAGTGGAACTATTAAACTGGAATGACTTTCTGTTTGATCAACATCTCTCTATGACTATGAAAATATCATACTTCATGAGTGCTCAAACATGATATCCCAAAATGAAAGTCTAGGTATTTAGAATTAAGGAACAATAAGCAGTGCTTAATTGGCAATGTTGCACCACCTCAAAAGAATGTCAATAAATATAACAGTCAAGCAAACTGATATCTTACAACATGATGCTACACTTGAACGCATAAGTGTGAAATGTAACTTTTTCTGTTAAACACATTTTTCACCTTGCTAAGTTTACATGTTTTTTCTTGTGTGGCATCTTGATTTCCTTTAAATTCAGTTAAGAGTTTTTTCTGGGAAGTTTAATCGTAACCCCGAGATTTCTACAGCGCCCAATGAAAGCCACGTCACGGGGACCAGCTTATTCACAGGCGCTCAGTCAAAACAAAATCGATGGGCAAAATGGGTTCGGTTCAATGTCAAGATCCAAAAGCCAGAAACAGCGTGACGGCTACGGTGGGTGGTGTTTGGGATTGGAGTGGAAAGAAAGCTAAGAGGAAGAAGAGGTGTCAGGAAAGGATCTGTGAAAGAGGCGTGTTTTCAGTTTTCAGCGAAAAGCAGAAGCAGAAACTGCAAGCGGTGGAACATAGATGACTTTGTATGATGGGTCAGATAACCGTCAGATTGATAATCAGCTGCAACTGATAATCAGATAATACGGGCGTTTAAAATCTAACGAGTTTCCGGCTTTACCAAAAAAAAAACTCTTCTCTCGTAACATTAAATTGTTCTTTGGAATTTTAAGGGTGAACTCACTTTAAGTACAGGAACGAGGTATTCGGCAACGCCAAGGGCTTTGCCCAGAAACAAATTCTTCATGCCCTGCATCGTGCAACCTGGTTAAAACGTCAACTAAAACTCACTGCTCGACGTGACAGATCTCAGCAGAACAACCGAGAAATCAGTCAATAAGTTCAATCAAAAAGGACAAACAAATGGATCAATTACTGAAAAGTCCACAACTGTCCAAGAAGAATAGAGATAACAGGTCCGATTCTATAATGATCGATTTTCCCCAATGTTTACGAAAAGATTGAAAATGCAAAGAATCACGTGAAATTGTGACTTCTTTAGCGCATCAATAAGGTTTCCCCAAAACCAAAGATCTACAGTACAATTTTAGATAAAACTACAATACTCGTAAGTGCTGGATAGATCTTCATCGCTGTCCCACAGGGACCTGTTTCTCAAAGTTTAATGTAGCGATACGACAGTAGTTGTCAATATTTATGAATTTTTAGAGCACTTCGCTTACTTACCACTCTTGAGCGAATGCCGACTGTTGCGAGGGTAGATGTTAACCGATGCAGCGTATCCAAAGTTCCATGTCCACAGTTCAGTGGGTCCACTTTTCGAATCTGGCGACAACACTCGAGTGAACTTGCCTCATTTGTTACTGGGGCGCCCCCCAAAAATGTAAATATACGTGTTTTTCTATAACGATCGTATGGCCTCAGTTTACATTGCACTGATTGAATGAGATTCTTCACTGCAGCTGCCCGTTTGAAAGGGTGCCAGGCCATTTAAAGTCCCGGTGTACGGAACGTACTAGCTCTTGATTCAGATATCTTAAATATAGCCATGATCTGAATGCGAACCGGCATCAATATTGCAAGACAATCGATAGGCTTACTCCTCTTGTCTCCGCTTCTCTCCCCCATCCTCACCTGGCAGAACTATTGTGGCTGTACGTATCAAAGTATGTAGCTATAGACACTTGATATAGCGCCTCACAAACGCTGCAAGCCTACGCCAGTATAACTGATTATAAAATTCTTCAATAACAAAACTTAATCAGAACACTCAATCTCAGATAACTTAAGAAGTCACCACTGGCAGTTCACCATCATAATCTGGTCTCTCGCGGTTTAAGGAATGTAGGTCAAGTTTGATGTCAATGCCACTGTTGGCCAATGTCGTAGGTATAAGTTTTGTAACTGTTGCAATTCCTCCCCAGTGTAAGTGTCTATCTAACTTGATCAAAATGCAAAGCTAACAACTCTACGAACTGAATATTCTGGAAAACTCCAAAGTACAACTATACGACTAGGTTCTCAAATCACTGTACTGGCATTTTGGGTTGCAGCAAACCTTCTTCTAAGGTGGCTTAAATATTGCAGCTATTACATTCAAACCAGTGCCTCAGACTACACCAACTCCAATGGCATACCACAAATCTATCCAATCATGTAGCAAACTCCGACTGTTCCAAGACAAAGATGCTTCTCAGGGCCAAGCATTTTCATCTTCTGACCCAGGAACTCTCTACAAGCGCAAGTTCCTGGCGCCGAGTACATGATGGCCCACGCATTACAAGCAAAACCTTTCTCTAGAATGCATTTCCAATATCCGATGTTTCCGTGTAGCCACTTCTAAAGATTAGAATACAACAGCGTATAAATAAAATAAATGACACACTTTGAAGCAACCGTTTTGGGTCTCCACTTCTCAGATAGAATAAGTCGGTGCAGACATGCTTTGATTCAGCAGTTTTGGGTTTTTACTGTCCATGATTTTGAGGTCAGGAACATACAACTGCCGAAGAACCAAATCAAAACATTCAGAGTGCCAACGTAAAGCTGAAAAGCGCGAATCATAGTTGGTACTACACAACAAATTTAAAGCATCGTAGAGTCAGCAGCACTAACAGCCAAGCTGCTTTAAACAATACTTGCATCAGATTGATTATATATTTAAATCTGTTAAATACCAAAATTAAATCTGTTTGTTACCATTTTCTTCTATCCCGGAGTTACTAAGTATTTTAGGTTTTCAGTGCTGCACTTACGTGTGCAAGATATCACAAGCAATGTTTCACGAATTATACTTGTTCTTGTCAAGTATGCAACAAGCAACGTCACTAATTTTTCTCATTACAGACATTTTTACATAAAATGAAAAAGCCATTCGAATTTCTTATGCACGCGGCACAGAGATTCAACAACAGAAAACGACAGATATTCAGACAAGGACATCAACGGTACCAGGATGGAATCAAAACATATATGTATCACATGATAGCAGCATGCAGGAGACAATTCAACCTTAACTCACAAAAATTATACAGACTGAATTTCAATCATTTACAGGAAAGAACAGAAACATGAACAGACGTTTGGTACATTTAGCAAACAGGATGACTCAAGATTCAGAAACTGAGTTAGTCACTGTCCGACTCGGAGTCTTTGGACTTTCTTGCGCAAGTGCGATACTTCCTGTCAGATAATTTTTCACGATTTTTTATTTGGCGGAATAGTTCGCTAGTTGAGCTGACACCATTTGAGCTGCCAACGGACATTTGAACTGCTTGACTTTTTGAAGTGCCGTTAGTACTGATGTTTGGTGTTCCACCTGAAACTGGATCACAGTCTGAAGACAAAACATTGTAACTGAACCCAGCCACATCGTCATTGAAGTCACCAGTCACTGGCAATTCAGACCCATCTCTTGTTGGCACTAAACCACTGTTAAATTTCACACTCGGCACGTGATCAACCAATCGTTCTTTCAGCGACTTAAATCTCTGAAACAAACTAGTCTCACAGTTGCAATCAGAAAACTGCTCATCCACAGTATCCTGATTCCCATTTGTACTACCATTTTGCTCTTTCTTTCCATGAACTGTATGTCTAATTGCTGTCTCCTCAGTTTCTGATATGGAAGACTGACTGGCTGCCCTAGGAAATATTGCATTTTGAATGCGTCGCCTCTTGGGCCTGGATTCAGTATCCTGTGACTGGGTATCACTATCACTCACAACGGATCTTCTAATCCTCTTGAGGCGATTTAGAAGAGCATCCTTTGGTGAACTTGCTCTGGTTCCATTTTCCACTCTCTTCGCTAGAACCTCGTTAAAGCCTGACAGTGATGAATCACTTGAATCAGAATGCCCATCTGCATCATCACAATTTTCATCAGAACTGCTGCTGCTGCTGCTGCTTCTGAGACTTTGACTGGGGCTTGTAGAACTATCACTGCTAGAATTTGGCAGCCTTACTGACATGTCAAACTCCACCGATGTTCTTGGGCGTATAGCCGGACTGAACAGAGATAACCGCGATTCGACATCGGACTGCGTCAAAGAACTCTCCAAGTCAGAGATTTCGTTGTTGACCACTTCTACGCTCGAGTCAAAAGGGCCTTCGTCATCAGTAGTTGCCCCTTCCAGTTCGTGTTGTACAAGAGTGTCAAAGAAAGCTATCATACGCGGGTCCTCTTCCGTTGATCCGTTGGTGTAGTCGTGAGTCATGACAGGACCACTGTGCACCAGAAGATCCATGTAGTCATTCTGTGAAAAGATTGGTCTCGTCTTGCTACCTCCATCACTGACACCGTCATCACCTGATATGCTGAATGGACTCCACGCCTGTGCACAGAAATAACAGCAATTCATTAAACACAGAATCTTTGTCGCCCTTGACACTGATAGGTTACAGGAGGATCCAATAAACACAAGAACAACTCACTCACACCAGAATGTTCCAGTAACCACCAACCCACTACACAGTGGTCTCACCATAACAAACCATCTGCTGCTTGATGCAGACTTACATTCAATTCCTATGCATCTTCTACAAAATATTCACTAAAAAAGGGAAGGTTGTTGGTCATCATGTTTTGGCATGGTGGCCAAAAGCTGGGATACAAGTTTACCATGATGTAAACCTGTAGTCAGTAAACTTTCTAAATCATACTCCATCAAGTTTTGGCACGGCTGGAGAGTGACATAAAAACTGATCATTCAACACTATGTTTGGGTTCTGATTCCCAGAATTTTGCATGAAATTTTATGAGTTTCATGCAAAACTAGAACGAGGCTGCCTGGAATAGTCACTCTCTAGATCTGCATGTTCTTCTACCAAGGGATGCTGCACGCACATTTCACAAGTCCCTGAAAACTGCTCGCTTTTGTCGAGGCTGGGAAGGGAACACTCTGAACAAGTATCTTGAAAGTGCTCTGAATAAATGAATGCGTGAATGAACTGTCAAATGACGCAACCTCAGAGGTTAATGCTGTCTAGTCACTGGTTTTCTTTCAATGATTTGTGAATCAGCTAAAATATCTTTAACCCAAGGAACTAGCACCTATGGATACTTATTAGTGGTAGAGCATAGTATGTGGTTCATTGCCTAACTACCATTGAGATGAAATTTGATTAACAATAAATGATATGCATGATAAAGGTTAACAGCCATTCATAGCTTATTAAGAATATACAGACAGAACCTTGATAATCTTTTCAACTCCAGAGGAGATGATCAGACAGTTATCGGCATTGTATCGGACTTGGTTGACGATTGAGCGATGACCTTCAAGCACAAAGTCTGCTTTTCGGCTCCAGCGATCTGATCGTCGTAAGAAAACAGGAAGAATGCTTAAATGTACCTCAACACAAACCATTTCACAGACATTTTCTATACAGGCCATTGCTTGTGAAAATCTAAAAGACTTCTAACTTTATCTTGGGATTCGTCACTTTCAACCGTAGAATCATAACTTGCTTAGGAGACTCTCAGAGGCAAATTACAACATAAATCCATACACCAGAAGATATACCAGATGCTCAAATAAGCTGATATACTTAATGTACTAACAGTTTCTTCTGCAAGTACTAAACAAATAATCCAAATGAAAAAATTACTGAATCAAGTAATTAACAAAAATAGCAGATTATTGAATCTGCATTTTTGGATCACAAGAAAAGCATCTCATGGTTTAGGGGCCTCTCAGCCTCTCACATTTGCTAATTGGTATAAATGACACGTACAGCAGACATGTCCCTTAAAAAGTCAATATTAAAAAAATAATTTCTTTTGCTGAGCCAGGGCTGGGTTTTGGTATAGATCTTCAATATATATTCAATTCGTATATATCTTCAATGAATGAATAAACAAAACTTTACAACACATATGCAGGGAAATGTAGGGTAAGGTTGACTAACCGTAACTATTACTAAGAAAGTTTATTAAACAGGCACTACCTTCAGGAATATTGTCCGGAATTTTCCACATGTAGAGACGGAAGTCATCAGAACCAGACAAAATATACTACAATACAAGACCACAACACAAGTGTAAGCAGTAAAGAAATGTCTGCATGTATTCGTTTTTCTCAGTTAAAAAAATTAGAAGCAAAGCAACAGCAGAAACCAAAAAAAATCATTGCAAAATGCATCACTGTAGTAATTATTCCTTAAAGACAAGTTTACAGATGCTTCTTAAAATCAGAAATAAAATACAAAATGCAACAGTTTCTGCCCAAAAAATTACAGAATAATGCTAGGATTGAAATCTGTTTTCATTACATATATATGTATGCATGTATCAAAGCACTTATATAGCAGATTTAAAGAACATTTCTAAGGTATTTTATGATTTGCATCAATCATTAATTTATCAGTCAATCAATCAATCAATCATATAAGCAACCACGAAATCATTTCATAAGATGATTATCCAATCAGTTACACTATCAAGTAACAAATAAGTTATTAAAAAAATCATTTTCATTTATCATTTCAGGGTCAAGCAGATTCAACATCAAGACATTATTGATCACTATCATTAATCGGTAATAAAAAATCAAACTGTCAACTACCTGATCAACTGTCCAATCCATCCTTCGATCAGTCAGCCCTATAAAAATTATGTAGCATACCACTGACCTGATCTTTGCTACCAGCAAACGAGCAGCTCTTCATCGTGCACGAGTTGTAGTAGCCAGAATTATGGAACTGCATCACAGGCTGTTTTGAGTGGATGTCGTAGAGAACAGGAGGCAGGCGACGCCTCAACGCCAGCAGACGATCACCAGACGAGTTAAACCTCACGCTCATGCAGCTCTGTGGTCTGGCGTCATATATTACAAGAGCACTGAAATGGAATCAAAGTTAATTATCGTCGTTTATCAGTTGTCTGACAAGGCAGCCAGTTGGTTTGAGTGCTTGCCTTGGAACATGGAGCATGCAGGTTCGAGTCTCTACTGAGATGGTTTCTGTTTGGGGATCCTGAGCAAGTCCTTCATCCACAACTATTCAGTGCCATCAACTGATGCGTAGTGATATCATAGAAGTTATTACATGTACATTACAACTACATGTATTAACATTATCCTCTCTGTCACTCCCTCCTTTCATCCATTCATCCCTTACACAACAACTAATAACATTATCCTCTGTCACTCCCTCCTTCCATCCATTCAACCCTTACATTACAACTATTAACATTATACTATGTCACTCCCTCCTTCCATCCATTCAACCCTTACATTACAACTATTAACATTATACTCTGTCACTCCCTCCTTTCATCCATTCAACCATTACCTTACAACTATTAACATTATACTCTGTCACTCCCTCCTTTCATCCATTCAACCATTACCTTACAACTATTAACATTGTCTTCTCTGTCACTCCCTCCTTTCATCCATTCATCCCTTACATTACAAATATTAACATTATCCTCTCTGTCACTCCCCTCCTTTCATCCATTCATCCCTTACATTACAACTGTTAACATTATCCTCTCTGTCACTCCCTCCATTCATCCATTCATCCCTTACATTACAACTATTAACATTATCCTCTCTGTCACTCCCTCCTTTCATCCATTCATCCCTTACTTCCTACCATCACTTCCTCCATCACTTCCCCTCTATCTGTCTATATTTTCTCTCTCCCCATTCCTCTCAGCTTCTCTCACATTTGTTAATTAGTATAAATCATATGTACTACAGACATGATAATTGTTAAGTGGTATAAATGACTAGCACTACAGACCTTTTCGGCTTCCGAATATCCCACAATGCAGCACCCTGCTTGGCATTGGCCGTCGCAATCAGACGTGAGTCCACTGGGTTATACATTACAGCGTGCATTGGACTGTTACCATAGCGGGCCAACACAAATGGCTCTAGTAAAGACAAAGACCAAAGAACTTTGAAAATTAAATTCTCACAAACAGCACTAATCGCAGTCTGAACAATCGCTATGGATTGTATCAGAAGTTAGATTATAACATAATTCCAATGGTCAAATGTTGTTTTTCACATGATCAGTTGACCAACTGAGAGCTGTTCGTCAACAATCATTGGAAGTTTTCACTTCTGCTGAATTAGCAGCTCTGTAGCGTTTTGGTAAAAGTGCATGGCAGGTTTCGAAGTGGCCCTGTTGGCTGTTGCAGACGATGCCAGCATCAGCACATATCTCGCTTCTCCTTAATTTCTCAATAAGAAGAAGAAGCAGAAGAGGAGGAGGAGGAGGAGGAGGAGAAGAAAGAAGAACAAGAGTATGAAGAAGATGACGAGGAGGAGAAGGAGGGGAGGAGAGGAGCAGGACAGGACAGGAGGAGGAGGAGGAAGAAGAGAAAGTGAGGAGGAAGAAAAGGAAGAAAAAAGGATGAGGAAGAAGAGGAGAGAAGAGGCAGAGAATAGAAGGAAGAAAGGAAGAGGAGGAGGAGCAGGAGGAAGAACAGCAGTTCCTTGAGCTAAACCCAGGAGGCAGCCATGGGCATTTAGTGCTACCGAGTTTATTTTTCTTAGCCTTGCAAGTGCAAGCATGCGGCCGTTGAGGAGTTTCATACTTCCCATCGACAATGTGTCATCAGTTGCTCATTTCATAGCTCAGTTTTTAGGGGGTGCAAATGGCACAGAAATTCTAAGACATCTTGCTACCCTGAGAAAGATGCTCCATAAAATTTTTTTGGCTATGAGACACAACGAAACCAGGCAAGTTTTAGAGTTTCTGGGAATGTCTTGTCTCAAAATAACCATACAGATGCATTACTTCCAAAATACATAAATTATATTGTTACCTAAACTCAAAATGACAAAAAGCATCGATGCCTGGACATCTTATCTGAAAGTAGCATCAACGATTTGAATATCTGCCATAAAAATTCTATCCGACCTTAGGTCTTACACTGGAATGACAAACGATACAGATATCAAGTGACTGTGATAAACTCAGTGCTCAACAGATTCCTTCACAGTCCAATTCAGAGTTCAAAACAACGAGATCTGAGCTGAAGACTGACCGTCGGAGGGTGGTTGTCGAATGTCAAAGATGAGCACTCGGCCATCGTCACACGCACTTGCAAAAACATTGTCATTCAGAGGATCAACAGAGAGACCATACAGAGCATCCTGATGCAGGAAGACATTCAACGTCTCGCCACTGAACAAGACACAAAAAACATAACGTAAAGTATCGATTACAGTTTGTAAGGCACAGTAAGAAGCAAACTTCTTCCATGGTTCTTTGAAGATTTAACCAACGATATTAATGAACAACAAAGAAAAACATATTTACACATTCTACACTGCAGACTGCCTTTGAAAAGCAGACTGAGGACATAATGTGATATGGATCCATGAGCACAAGCTGAAAAGGTGTGGATTAGCAACGCTTGAAAGAAACAGCACCGGAGGGGATTTGCTTGAAGCTTATAAGACTATCACTGGTAAGGAAACGGTAGCACAGGAAAGATTCTTTGAACTGTCATTGAACAAGGTGATCACTGAGGCCATACATACACACATACATAAATACATACATACATACACACACACATACATACAAGAGGAATTTGGGAGATCTTGGCTGTTTAGGCATAAACAGTGCAGTAGTTCTAACACAGACAAAAAGTCTTCTGAAACCCTTAAAACGCATATTATGTAACAGTACCAAGATACAGAGTTATCATCCTGAAAATACAGCTACGCTACTACCATCATTTGGCAAGTATCAATTCCAATTTACTGCTCATCAATTCTTCTTCCTATACTGTTTCGGTCCACAAACTACGTTTAACATTTTACTTCATCCCTAGCATTCGTTCAACCAAGAAAGACGTATCTAGCTCATATGTGAAATCTTTTCAAATGTCTTTAGAAATTTATAGGAAAACAGAATTCATACAGCATACTCCGTTTGGAAACTTGCTAATTACAATATATTCAAATTAATTAAATTAATTCAAATTAATTTCTAATGAGAGAAAAATAAAAAAACAGGCATTTATAATGTATCACTGAAGAAAACGAAAAAGCATGGAATGCTTTTTACACGGTACTTTAATCTGCATTAAATGCATAAGAGCAACAGCAATATATTTTACCTTTTAGCGTCATGAACAATGACTTGCTCATCGTTTCCTATCAACAAAATAATATGCAGAAACAATTAGATGACTACATAAGCAAATGCAAAAAGTATGCAAGAAGGAAACATGTGTTAACAACACAATCAAGTATAAATTTAAAACAAAAGCAAAACAAAATTTTGAAAGCAAAACACAGGATATCCAAGTAGATCTTCACTTAAAACATAACCTGCTTAGGCTTTCCTAATTACAAAATTAGTTAATTAATTAATGCAACTAATTAAGTAATTGCAATTACTTGGAGCATGATATGAAAGCAAACCACATCAGAGCCAAAGACAGCCTGTCGCTGCTCTTCCCACACTTACAGTTTTTTGTTGGATGGCCTTAATATTCAAGCAGCGCCTTTCAAAGGTTCTTAAAATTTGTTACATTTTATAAATAACCAGATAAAATAAATCATGGTTACAATATAGCTATATTAAATCTTTATAATTTGATGCAGTAAATGCTAAACTTTGCACTGTTTTACCTCCAGAGAAGATCTTCTCGTTGTTATTGTCGAATGCCAGACAAAAGATGTTACTGTTATGTTGACCTTTCATCACAGCAGGCGATCCTTTACCATCTAACGCCTTTTCCACATTCCATAACAGGACTCTTCGATCATCACCACCTGAAAAAGACTATCTGGATTAGAGTTCTGAAATGAATCCACAATGCTATCTTTTATGTGCCAATATCTTTGAATCTGCCTCAAGCTACTGCGTAGCGACCTTGGACAAGTTGCTCACCCACAACTGTCTGTGAGAAAGGCAACGGGAAACCATCTCACTCATCTCATCCCCATGTGGCATAAAGCCAAAGGACCTGCCTTCGGGCAGAGAACTCATCATCATCATCATCATCATCATCATCATCCTCTACATGAAACAGCAAAATGAAAATGTTGTGCTTGCTAGCCTACTTGGTGTAATTTCATTATGAACAAGTTCACTTGTTAACAAATAATGCTTAGCCAGCTGGAAGTCACCACTTGAAGGCTGTTACACCCATACAGAGCTAAACCGACAAATTCAAAATGGTGGTTGGGCTTCGGTAATGCAACAACCGACAAATTCAAAATGGTGGTTGGGCTTCGGTAATGCAACCAAAAATTCCAAAATTCTACAAAATTAACAGCAGAATAAACAAAAATCTCACAGTCACAGCCTTTTTAGTAGACAACAGAACACGGTGAGAATTATTTAGCAAATTCTACACACGATGATCCAGTATATCCAAAAGAAAAAGAACCATAAACAACGGTCACCTATATATATATATATATAGAAATCTGTACAATATGCTTTCACTTTTAACCCTAAAAGTATTATTTGTATTATATGTACATGTATTTTACTTTTACTTAAGTAAAATTTTGGATGAATACTTTTGTTCAAGTAGGTCCACTTAGACCCGGTACTTTGAACAACACTATTTATATCATATGGGCACGGATGGGTCTAAAACTGTCTATTTTGTTTGGTCGGGTGAGTTATTTCAAATATTTGGCAAGGTAATATTAATCAGGAAATACAAAGGACTTCACCATGTGTGATAAAGATCGGGACTGTTTTTTTTTCATTTAAAAATCCACCAGTTAAATAGCAACTGGTTGTTTCGTTATCAGGGGTACCTGAAACTATCCAGTGTCCGCCGTTGTTAGAGAATTCAATGGCATTAATGCAGCCGAAGTGGCCTTTCAGGTCTTTTCTGTAAAGCTTTCGAGTCTTTTCCAGCAAGCCATCGCCCATCTGATGCTTGAACATCTCTCCATGGCTGTCGCTACAGTATCTTCTGTCGTCGAGCCACTGCATACCTCCCATTCCATTTCGCGAATTTAGGCGTCTGGAAGACATTTCTCGGAACTGGGTACGTGAATTTTGCAAAAAAAAACTGGCAAAGTTAGCACGACTTTCTTTAAATGACTACGTGAAATCAAAACATAGAAATCGTCTATGTATTCGCTAGATGTCGCAAATCATCATTCCAACGAGATAGCAACAAACCCACGTGTCGTCTAGAGAAAAATAGTGTCGGATATTTTCCAAACTCCTTTTTAGGTACTACAATACGTTGGCTACGGGGTCAAATGCACCGTAGGCTACTATCATTATGCAAACGATGTCTATGCAAGCACAAAAAATATTTTTTTAAGGTTGCAGTTAAATAACAATAAGAATATGACATCGCAGCATCGTGAGAAATGTAAGCCCAAGTGTAAATAAACTTTTAAGTACGTCTTTCTAGAACTTGTTTCTGATTTTAAATATGTAATTTGTCTGAATCTGCACACCACTGTTACACTGCAAATGAGTGCTAACCATCGTTGTATAGCCTTCCGACTGTCCTTCTGTCTGATTCAGGATCTTGACCTGGAACCGAACGCTTTTTGCCTATCGGTGTTGTTTTGTCTGAGGGCCTGTGAATAAGCTGGTTCCTGCGACTTAGCTTTCGTTGGGCACTGTAGAAATCTAGAGAATACGATATATAGGCCTAAAAATGTGTAAATGTAAATGTTTTCTTTAGTAACCACATGACTTAGAAACTGGTCATTTTTCAACGAATTGTTCGGGTGAGATATACACGCATGGACTAAACACTCACCTTTAAACTCATTTCCGGCTGTTCCTGTATCATCTGGGATTCTCTTCTTGGCTTTTCGACCGGACTCATCCTGGAATTTGGCCGGCACAACGAATTTGCTTAGCAGCGACCATCGACTGATGCCTAAGCATTAATACAGTGGCGCTATAGAAGTTCTCAGATTATTATTATGGACGAGCTAGTGTGTGTGTGTGTGTGTGCGTGTGTGTGTGTGTGCGTGCGTGTGTGTGTGTGTTTAAAATCAAAACTTTAAATTTAAAATCAAGAGAACATGACAACCGCATAACGTGAAAGATCGCAGTATCCGAAAACTGTTCGGCGGTATAGGCCACAGTGATTCTTCTTTGCATTCCAATGGCAGCGTTTGTTAATTTACATATTTTAGCCTATTTATATCATATGCATATGGCATTTCTGTGATATATGATGTATAATATTATGTGATAGAAGATATACTATGTATGTCGGTTCATATAATATGATGCACTTGACCCGTTGGAAAGTGAAAAGGAGGGTTGAAGTAGAGTATTACCGTTAACTGTGGAATGGATGAATGACTGTGAGATAGACGTGTATACAGAGCTTACACCGAGGTTGGCTAACTCTTCGCCGACAAAGAACTCGGTGCTTCATGCATTACATGTATAAACACACCTGCAAGCCGACTATGCAAAATGACGTGTATACATTTAATAGGCATACGTTAAGTTCGTTAACCTGAGCTTTCTGGAGGTTACCTTGATCACGATTACCGTGCTGGAGTATTCACATAATTGTAATTATAGAGTCCAATTCTTCGCGAAGCAATTACTCCACCGTATTTAAAAGACTGTAGTTTAATTAGGCATCATTAAGCTTTCGAAGAAGGAGAGGCGTCGATCCGTCGTAAACATTATGGGGCGGGCCTATAATGGGGGTCTGGATGCGACACCCCTATTGGGTTCCGGGGCAAAGCCCCTGGTGTAGGAGTCAGGAAGTAGGCATAATACATAGTAATGCTAAAGCAGCGCAATATGAACGCATAATTATTTATTTAACATTGAACTTGCCGAAAATGTTCTCTTTGATTGTTCTTCTTCTAGCCAACTAAGCCACTAATGTAGGCTTCAGATTACCGGTCATCTACTTCAGTTTTTATCACTTTGGGGTCAGAACAGATAGTTGAGTCACTTGACTTAAATGCAGATTGTGTAAATGAAAACAAAATCATTTTTTACACTTAATATTATTGTAAAACAGCATTTATATAGCGCTTCGCACAAACTCTCAAAAGAGCTCTAAATTTATTATTTACTCATTTATACATAGATGTCAACACAATGAGGCAGCTGTTTAACCGACTTTTGTGAGACTTTTCTTTTACCTATAGGCCTACAGATGGAATGGATATTTGAGTGAACTTATGAAAATTTTCTATACCTGAAGTTGAACCTTAGAAAATTAAGTAACTGGCTTTCAATTTCATTGCATCTATACTGAGTGATGAAACCTGATGAGCCTACCTTCACATGTGCAATTTCACCATCGATATTGTAATCTAGTCGTTTCCGTTTTTTAACAAATTTATCCATTGTTCGTATCAGCAAATCCGAACGCAATGTAGGCTATCTATAAATGTTATTTTGTGGGGTTTATAATTATAAAGGGTGACTATACGAATATGGGTATATATCTACCCACCCCTAATTACGAAACCATGCATACATAAAGCACATGCATATGGTTTCACAGCTGAAGAAACTAATTTAGCGCGTCGGCTTACACCCCTACTGCCTGAATGGTCAAAGATGGTATCAAGATTCAAGATGGCAGTGAGCAGTGAGGGCCAGTTATCATAATAAATACACAATAAGATACATAATTGAGCTTTATTGGCAATTGAAAATTATTAGCCCCATTGTTGCTTACTGTAATCATAGAATAATTACAACTAGGTCCATAACTTGATTGCTTACAAAGTGTTTGTTAACAGCAGGAAAGTATTAAAACTGACAAAGCGGTAGCTATATTATGTACAGTGTATTGCACACTCACGCCCGCAGTAGAAATCTATATAAGTCTTGGCCTCTGTATAAGATCTACTGGCATGCAGAAAGCGATTCATCATTTGATATTATTTGCAAATATTTACGTTTATGCCACCTTTCACAGTGTATATACAATCAATGTGTAAGTATATCTACATGTATGACAGCACGTCTCATCACACATACATAGGGCCTCTTATAAATTTACAATATCACTGCGCCATTTGTTCCGTATGATGATAATGATGATGATGTGATGATGATTATATGATGATGATGACGATGATGAGGAGGAGGAGGAAGATGTTGATGATGACGAGGAGGAAGAGGAGTAGGAGGATGTTGTTGATGATTATTATTAGTAGTAGTAGTATTATCATGGTGATGATGTGAAATGTTCGCTTTGCGTTGGATTCGACGCTTGAAATTCGTTGCTATGGAGATCCGTTGAGTCGCAGCTCAGTTCGGCAGCAGTCGAAGTTTCTGATGGAAGAAAAACGGATTCGGATGACAAAGAAGACAAAGTGGGAGACGAAGAACAGGTGGAAAAGGAGCAAAGATATGCGTCAGACTTCGAAGGATGCGGCAACATCTGCTCTGCTTCGGCGGCTGAGTCTTCGTATCCAAGAAGAACGCGCAGCTGAGCGATGTATCTCAGAGCCAGACGCAGCGTCCTGATCTTCGTCGACTTGTCGGCAACGTCTTCGCCGCAGCAGCTGGGCAGCTGAGGGTCCTGAGGAACCGCTCTCCGCAGGGCTTCGAATGCGCTGTTCATCTCTTGCGCCATGCTCCTGTCCCTCGCCGTCGCTCTCTTCCGCCGGTGTCTGCTCAACGGTTCCGGACGACGACGGGACTTCCGTTCCGTCGGTTCCGCTCCACTGCGTTCCACCTTGGTTCCTCTGATGAGCGAAGGGCGTCGGAAGTTGCATTTCACCGATTTAGCGTGGCGCCACTTTTCGGAATTGAGACGAGGCAGCGGGTGGTCTACTGTTTGATCATCGCCATCGCCGCTATAGCACGATGAAGATGATAATGATGACGATGACGATGATGATAATGATGACAATGATGACGATGATGCTAATGATGACAATGATTCCGTGCCAGCGGCTTCTGATAACTCCTCCATTATTCAGATCGACCTAAAAGGAAACTTATTCGTAATCGTAATCGTATTCCCGAGATTTCTACAGCGCCCGACGAAAGCTAAGTCGCGGGTACCAGCTTATTCACAGGTGCTCAGTCAAAACAAAATTGATAGGCAAAAGGGTTCGGTTCCAGGTCAAGATCCAGATGTCAGGCACTCTTATTCGATGGCGATCTTTCGGTGGTTTACTGGGATGTGTCCAACGAATCGCGACGAATACTGCCTATGGTTGAAGAAGTGTTGACAAGGTTCGCTGAAATGTTTCAACTGTTAACTTGAATCCATTCTTTTAGTCTGCCGTATAATTCCACTCGACTCAATTAATGCAACTTTTATGTATTAACCTCCGGAAACATACATGATTACGACCGCAGAGAATGCTTTGGATGACGTCACTTCCGATGACGTCACTTCGCATAGAGATCAATTGACTCGTTCGGTTGCAGGAAGATTCTGCAAAGTTAATATAAACACAAAACCAGTTCCGGGCAGAACTTATGTATGAAGGTGCTGTTTCAGTTTGGAAATGCATACCCACGTATACAAATACTTACAAAGATACTATGACACAAGGATTCAAAGATACATACATACATACATACATACATACATTCATACATACATACATTCATGCATACATACATACATACACACATACATACATACATACATAAATACATATATACATACATGCATACATATGCCTTATATAAATACATGCATACATACACACATACAAACATGCCTACATACATACATACATACATACATACATACATATATACATACTTGCATACTAGCATACATACATGCATGATCACACACATGTATCTGCACTTACCCTGTTTACCCTGTGGCGTGCAGACCACGCTGCTCTCTGCCTTGGTGACTGGTCGCCTTGTATGCTGTCGTTTTGCAGTGGCAATGACTTCTGAACTTTAACTCTTAAAAGTAGTACCTAATAACATGAGACACTAATGTGCCTAAAACGCATACAGACATTTGCTGTCAGGCAAAAAGTACATAATCTATGTCTACGGGCTACGCCAGAAACTCTGACTTGTTTTAGGTCACAATAATATCTGGCTGTAGGCTACTTATACCAACAGGTATAACGGCTTTCAATACCAGACATTAGCGGTTTGGCCACAGCTTACTTTAAAGAACTAGGCTATTTCTAACCGGTTTAGGCCCATATGGCTGAATAGGTGGAGTTCATCTACATAGCTAAGTGAGTGATGATAATTTATCTGAATATTTTGCTGGGTATAAATAAACTTTATGAGATCGTAACTGCGTCTCTACTGATGCATGCAATGGTTTTCATGCGTCAAGTATTCAATTCAGCAGTCCGTGTGTGTTGCAGATAACGCACACAATAAGCGATATTGTATTCGATGCAGAGTATGTTCAGTGCCTGACTGCAGTATGAATATTCACCAATCAGAATCCTATACACGCGTTTGAAAGGTGTCATCTAAACCTCCTCCCTCTGCCCCTACGCCTTTACACCTGCTCCTCCTTCTCCCTTCCTCCTCCTCTTCCTCCTACTCCTTCTCCTCTTCGTGTGCGCCTTCTCTTCTTGTGATCCTCCTCCTACTCTCTCTCTCCTCATGTGATCCTTCTCCTACTCCTTCTCTTGCTTCTTCTCCTCCTCTTTTTCTTCTTCCTCCTCCTCATGTGCTCTTTCTCTTCTTGTGATCCTCCTCCTATTCTCCCTCCTCCTGTGTTCCTTCTCCTCCTTCTCTTGTTTCTTCTCCTCTTTCTCCTCCTCCTCCTCCTCTGCTGCTGCTGCTTCTCCTCTTTCATATTCCTCTCCTTCGATACTTCAGTAAACACAAGTATAGACACAGATAATTTTACATGTCACAAAAGGACACACTATACTTTGCACTTGTAAAGGGTCAATCAGTCAATTAGCGTGCATATGTCAAATGCAAATGTCCAATGCATATGTCAGATGCATATGTCCAATGCATATGTCCAATGCATGTGTGTGGTGTCGAAAGTTCGAAACGCCGTGCGTTGTAGGATTGTCCGCCTCTACAGTTGTTCAAAACCCTCTAGTTTCCTACGAAGTCTGTTTTATTTTTGTGGCACGCGTGCAGGGCCGTTTTAAGGTCATCGTACGCCCTAGGCACTCTCGCATTCGTAGGCCCCAACTGCCAACTCTGCTGCATTAGAGCTAAACACATTCACATTATTTCTTGACGTCTATCTTCTCTTGCACTACTTTCAATTGAAAACGACTTAATGCGGGAAATGACATTTGAGGCCATTATATGCGATTTTGCTAATGCAAAGAGGCGCGAAGTTAACTTAATGTAGCACAGCTTAACTTAAACTGTTTCAGTACAAACTTTAAGGTTATTAAATTTGTAGTTCGTTTTTCTATTTTTGGGTCAATCAATAAATTATTTTTTTTCAATGTCTCATTTTTGACTATAAAGTTCGTAGGTCCTAGGCACAATGCCTACTCTGCCTAATGGATAAGACGGCCTTCACGTGTCCGTTAAGTTAATCTTAATATCTTCTCAGCAGATAGCAGTACAATTATTCCAAAGATTACGACTAATCATTTCAAATATTGCTAATGAGCTGTTCAGCGTGATTTGATTAAGCAAGAAACTAGTTTCGTTGTCGTTATTAGTCTTGGAATGACGCGAATGGACGATGACGTAATGTCTTTTAGGTCAAGGCCGTTTAGGTCTGTTTCATATTGCATAGCCTGCGTAGCTTGTCCTAACCACGTAAGCCTACGTATCATGGAATAATATAGGCCTATAAAGTCTTTGTAGAATAAGCCTAAACAGACTAAGGCCGTCTTTCTTTTCGATAGGTCTACACAGTCAGCAGAACACATACGGTAGGCCTACAGGTCGTTAAGTCATTGCTCGCTGAACATGTTCACACACACACCTACACACACATACACACACGCACACACACAAGGGCGCACGTGGCTCATAAAAAAGAATTCATTTGATGTAACGATTCGATGATTGCTTAAGGAGTCCACCAATCCTTCTATAGCAAGGTGCCGACCAATATGAGGCAGAGGGGACATGTGCACGGGGTTTAGAGTGTGATGACCCGTGTAATTTCCCCACTATTTAGGCCTATGCTTTTTTCTATCGATCTCTTGTCCCACGTGGAACGTATGGGAGACGCCAATTTCCCGCTCTTCGGACTTTGAACCGGCAATGAATGAATCCCAAGGTCCTTACCTTTTACTTCCCACTTACGCGGGTACCAAATTATACTGCTTCGTGACAGAGACACATGGGTGCAGACAACTTGTCCAGGGTCGTTACCCGGAATCCCTTCAGAAGGGGCGAACCCGCAACCTTTCGATCACAGCTCCAGCACTCTACCAGCGCTAGGGGAGTCAGTTCCCCCAATATAAGAAAACATATTCTCCCTAAATCTGGGAGAGGTATCATGCATCAAAATCTGATGAGCACTTTGCCTTATTTAAATGGAAATACACATGTTTTTCTACAGCGACCGTATCATGGCCTCGACCTTGTTCACTTTCAACTTACCCAACTGTCATAACGAAGCGGAAAATTCTCAGGGCGTCATTATCCTAAATAGGCACGGTAGCTCACCCGATAAATTCATTGAAAACTGACGAGGGTCGAGGCTATGCATTAATTCATTGAAAAATGAGCAGGATCGATGCCATACGGTCGCTATAGAAAAACTTTTACATTTGCATTTACATTTACACAGTCCCCCTGGAGTGTAGAAAAACGTATAGGCCACTATGTACCCTAAGTACATCTTTTCTTCACTAATGCAAGTTATAGTGACATCTAGCGAATGCTATGTACATTTTCGCGTCTACCTTGCGTAATAATACACGAATACTTTTTACTGGTAAACCGTTCTAACAATTCGCCAGAGAGCAGCATGCGTATTTTAACTTATCGAAATTATTTACGATTTTCTCTGTTTGACTAGTACAGTGTTGGAGAGACACAGATAAAATAACACAGACAGACAGATAATCAGGCATACAGACAGGCAGGCAGGCAGGCAGGAAGACAGACAAATAGACATCGCCTAACACGGTCAACATCGCCAATAATCAAAATGTTTTAACCTGGACCGAATATGACCAACTCATGCGGATCTGAGTTGATATAGCGCCGGTCAATATGATGGCTTCCCTGACGCTGCTTTTATGTAGCGCTGATAAATTCGGAGCTTTGCATTATATTTCACTGTTTCAAGACATTTTCCGTTTCTCATATTGCTAATTTAAGAAAGTCACATCTAGTCCAGATTGACTAACTTCATTAAAAGCAAATTGGTGAAAAAGGAAACATGATGTTTCAGGAGCAGCCGACCGCTGTTTAGTTTTGCTTCAACATCTATTCGCCCAGCTCTAGGCTTAAATTCGAATTTTCAGACCGGATTATTTCATATTTACTGGATTTGTGCTACGATAAGTCTTTCTTAAAATTGTCCACATGTCTTACTGTGTTCTTGCACTAGATATTCCTTTCTATCCTTTAGTTTCCTTCCTCTTTTCCCTCCTTTTCTTCTTTCAAACGTTGAGGGATAATTTTCGTTGTTGGACGAATTGCAATGCCTCACTGACAAGGGTACTCAGTTACACTGACGTCAACCTTACCTAAGAAAGAGAGCATTAGTACCCTCAAGGAGAACCTCAAAGAACCTCAAGGAGATGCTTGTGATGCAGTTCTCCTCAAGGAGATGCTCGTGAATCTGTGTAATCGTAGATATCCTAAGACATTTTGTAAATCGTAATCGTAAACTCGAGATTTCTACAGCGCCCAATGAAAGCTAAGTCGCGGGAACCAGCTCATTCACAACGTTCAGTCAAAACAAAATCGATAGGCAAAAGGGTTTGGTTCCAGGTCAAGATCCAGAAGTCAGGCAGTCAGTCAAACAATCGGACGATTACGGTGGATGGTGTTTGAAATTGAAGCGAGGAAAAGATAATGGGAACAGGAAGAACCAGGATAAGATTTTTGGAAAAGTAATGTTTTCAGTTTTGAGTGAAAGACCAGCGCAGAAACTGAAAGAGGTGAAGTGTTGGTGAGTTCGTATCACAGATGAGCTAAATGTCGTAATTCTGGCGGGAGTTTATTCCAGAGGAGTGGGGCAGCTATGGCTAAACGTAATAAACCTTCTGCGAGAGCGACAGTAGACCAACTTCAGGCGGACCCTACAACAAGGCGTTTGAATGTAAGAAATTAAACGTGCCTGTTTTCGTAGGCGTATCTCTCTCAGCTGGCGCATTGGTTAAACCCTTGTACAGCGCCCTTTTCTTCGGCCTCGGCTGTGCTACGGCGCTATATAAATTGTCTTATTATTATTAAAGCCTACATCAAGATGTCGGTTCGAGTACCGATCCTGACTCTATTTTAGAATTTAAAATTCGGGCTAGCACGGTTCGTACACGGGGACCTTAAATGGTGTGGCGCCCATTCAAACGGGCAGCGGTGGTGAAGGATCTCACCCGATGAATCCATTGAAAAATGAGCATGGTCGAGGCCATACGGTCGCTAAAGAAGACATTTGCATTTATATTTTACTCTGTAAACCTAGCAGTAGGCCTAGCATTTGCTGAATGCTTTTCACTTTAAGCAGTGGGAGGTAGAAGTCGTCTTCAAGAGCGACTGATGGGCTTTTTCGTTGGCCTGAGATAATGTCGTTGATAATTATCGATTGGATTGCACGCAGATCGTTTCATCAGCCGACGTAACCGCCCACTGTGTGTATCCGCTTAGATGGTCTTGTCACAAATCTGTAGAAACTGATTCTATTCGGTGCGATCGTCTTTGTCTTCGGTTGCTCAGATGTTTTCTCGTAGATTATACGGTCTCTGTGTCTTTCTGTCTCTGTCTCTGCCACTGTCTCTGTCTCCATTTCTCGATGCATGCCACTTTGTGCATTTATCTCACTGTATCGTTATTCTCTCTGTATCATTATCTCTCTTTTACCCTCCCTCTCTCGCTCAGTTTATCTACCTCTTTCTTTGTCTCTGTCGCTGCCATCTTGTCTTTTTATGTGTAACTTTCCATTATTTTCTTTATCTCATCTCTCTCTCTCTCTGTCTCTCTCTCTGTCTCTGTCTCTGTCTCTCTCTCTGTCTCTCTCTCTCTCTCTCTCTCTCTCTCTCTCTCTCTCTCTCTCTCTCTCTCTCTCTCTCTCTCTCTCTCTCTCTCTCTCTCTCTCTAACACACACAATTTCTCTCTATCATCTATCCATCCATCCATCCATCCATCTATTTATCTATCTATCCATCCATCACTCCATCCATCCATCCATCCATCCATCCATCCATCCATCCATCCATCCATCTATTTCTTTCTACTTCAATCCGTACATCCGTCAGTCGTTCATATTCATCTGAACAAATTGTCTTTTTGGTATTCATCGTCGAAGGCGGCGGTGGTGGTGGCGTTGGGTGATTCTGCGCCTGATTTAGGGGTTTGGCCGGGCGGCGACTGATCGGCGTCGCGGCCACAGCGGGGCTCCGGTGACGCGAGCGCCGTCTCGCCGTTAATACGTCTGATCGTAAGACGATCGCCATTCTCCGGCTGCCTCCGTCACCAGAGATGGCGCCTCCGACGTGCGACTCCAAACGAGCGCCGTCCGCGTCGCGGCTCGCGAGCCCAGCGGGAGACGGCGGCAGCCCGGCAGCCTCGCCCGCCCACCGGCAGGCGGGCAGGCCGATGGGAGGGAGGACCTGCGTTGCCCTTCGTCGCCGATCGAGTGTTTGTTTAACGTGTCCGGGGAAGGCAACAAAACAGGGTCAGCAGAAGAAGCGTAGAGGCAGGAAGGAGGAGGGAGCTAATCGACGCTGGATAACACTTCGGTGGCGTCGTCGGCGGCATAAAGTAAGGATAATTTAACAGTAAATAGAGTCTATTATTATGACGACCGAAAAGTCTGCGTCGCGCCCTCTTTTGCGCGTCGTCGAGGTGTTACTGCGATCGGTCGTATAACTCGAACCGACGCTGGACGACTACCACGGGGGGGGACAAGGGAGCAGGACAAGGGAGCAGGACAAGTGAAGAGGACGTGGGAGGATGAGGAGGAAGTGAAGGGAGGACAAGGGAATATGAGGAGGAAGAGAAGGGAGGACAAGGGAGGAGACAAGGGAGGAGGACAAAGGAGGATGAAGAGGAAGAGAAGGGAGGACAAGGAAGGAGGACAAGGAAGGAGGAGCAGGAAGAAGAAGAGGCGGACAAGGGAGGAGGACAAGAGAGGAGGAGCAGGAAGAGAAGGGAGAAGGAAGAAGGGAGGACAAGGGAGTAGTTCAAGAAAAGAGGAGGCTTCAGATAAGAGAGAAGGGAGGAAAAGAGAGGACGAATCGGACGAGCAGGAGACGGCAGGACAAGGTATTATTAGGAAGACAAAGAGGAAAGCAGGACAAGAAGAAGAACAAAGAATCGCATGTATTCAATGACCCTTTCATCAATAAAGTGTTACCTGTTGGGACTTCCTTTTCAGCTGTTCGTCAGTTGGTTTATGTGGCGTATCCATATAAGGAGGGGATGGAGGGAGGGAGGGAGGGAGGGAGCGAGGGAGAAGGGAGGGAGCTTCGAAAAGCATTGATCAACTGAAGACGTTTAATTACCGGCAGCAGAGAACGAATCCGAGGACACAAGGACGGCGAAGAAGAAGCAGAAGAAAAATGAACTTAAAGCTTCTGAAATGAATGCAATCAATCAGTGAAGTTCTCGCCTTAGACTCGGTGAACTCCAACTGAAAAAAGTATATACCGCACAGCACATTCTTCTGTGTCTCGGTCTGTGAGTGAGAGTCCTGTGTGTGTGTTCTACTTGGAAACAGGTTGATCGTCAACAGACCGGACGTTGTAATTATATACATAATATAGAAACATATATTCTCCTTCCTCCTCCTCCTCCTAATGGATAGATAGATAGATGGATGGATGAATGGATGGATTGACGGATGGATGGATGGATAGATAGATAGATAGATAGACAGACAGACAGACAGACAGACAGACAGACAGACAGACAGACAGACAGACAGATAGATAGATAGATAGATAGATAGATAGATAGATAGATAGATAGATAGATAGATAGATAGATAGATAGACAGAGCGCAACAGTGGACCGACTGACTGACCGACGGATCGAACGAACCACCGACTGACTGACTGACTGACTGAGTGACTGACTGACTGACTGACTTACTTACTTACTTACTTATTGGCTTACTTACTTACTTACTTACTCACTTACTTCCTTACTGACCGGCTGAATGACCTGCTGACTGACCGAGACGACCGCTTGACCGACTGACTGGCTGCCTGTATGACTAACTTATTGAATGGTTGGCTGGCTCGTTGGCTAGCTGAATAACCGAACGAAAGAACACTGGAACGAATGATGGCCTATTCATTAAGGCTGTTAGATCTGGCGTCCGTTACTTAATAATTTTATTGAATTTCTTTAACGAAATGAAAGTTGTTGAGTGGGGAACCGAGTTCCGCGGACAGTTTTATGAGCTCACTCCGATTCAGTTTATCTAGCGCTTACATCAGTATCGAATGAGACGTTTCCATGTTAACCATTTGTCGGACACTTAGACTCGGGCAAGTAGTGGGGTCAGCACACGGGGACCATTCAAACGGCAGCGGTGGTGAAGGTTCTCGTGCACCCGATTAATTCATTGAAAAATGAGCAGGGTCGAGGCCATACGGTCGTTATAGAAAATTGTGTGCATATTTAAGACGTCTCAGCTGCTTGCGTGTTTTCTGCCAGGTTTGATATTAATAAATCCATCTTTACTACCCTATATTTGCGCTAAATATATGCTACATATACGCTACATATTTATGCCTACACATTTTATCTTTTCTACTTTTGTATACAGAGATTTATTTCTGAGGTAAGATTCTCCATAAGATTCTTCTTCAAGTGAAACCGATTAGCATCTCCTTTCTTAATTCTACTTTAATTTCGTCCAGTCTCAATTAAACGTAATTCAAGATTAATCCTTCGCGGTTCTGTGCCTTCGGATTCCCCATCACAGACGCCGACCTAAGTCCGTTGACACCCCACCCTTATTAAACGAACGCCAAACTGACACGGTTCCTGGTCCGAACTCCCATCGACCTGGAGAGGGAGCTTAATTAGGCCCCAGCCGGACAGCCTCTGCTAAGCCTGGAATGGTCAGTCTGTCATCGGAGTGGACATCAGATGCCTGGAACGTCCGACTCGTGCAAGGTTTAGTATACCCGATACTCCGATAATTGTGGGTGAATCGCCGGGGTTATAACGCCCCAGCCCGTGCCTAGAGTGTTGGTGGGACGATGGAGGTGGTGTGTCCGCAGGAGGAGTCGAACCAGATGCATCTGACCCAGCTGGAATGGGGCGTAATAAGTGGGGGGCAAGTCGATCGTGGAAGAGGAGGACTGTGCGGACGATGTCACATCTGATGCCGGATTGTGTTCCCGGAGAGGGAAATCCGATCCACCCTAGGAACTGCGGTATCTTTAAGAGGATTTTCAGCGGCAGGTGGTGGTGAGTGGGAGAGGCGGGAGGGCATGAAAGAAGGAGGAGGAAGAAGATGCTGTCGGTTCTATGAAGCAGGCGAAAGAGAAAGGAGGACGTATGTGGAAGATGAGGAGAAAGAGAGGAGAATCGAAGGATAGAAGGAAGGATTCTCACACAGAATGAATAGACATGTTTCGACAGACAGACAGACAGACAGACAGACGGACGGACGGACGGGCGGGCGGGCGAATAGAAAGACGAAAATCCCGACTGACTGACTGACTGACTGACTGACTGACTGACTGACTGACTGACTCATAGGTAGATGGGCAGGAAGGCAGCTCAGAGGCAGGGCGGATGGAAAGACACACACAGACAGAAGGACAGAAAGACGGAGAGAACGACTAAGTGACTGACTGACTGACTTGGTTACTTACTTACATATTTACTTACTTAAAGGCAGGCAGGCAGGCACATATACAGACATACAGACGGTATGTAAATGACCTATGAGTTTAAGTTTAACACAGTCCGTAGTCTTCAGAGGTGTAGAACTCGACCGCCCGAGGCTAAGGAGAAGGAGCCGCGTAGATTTAAGTCGTAAATGTTTTTGTCGGTTTTACAAATGACAGGAACGTAAATGGCAGCCGTAATATATGGACTGCTCAGGGTGAGGAGCGAGGAGTCTGTAATATGGGAAGCACAGTCACTCTGTCCTTGGAGGCCCTGCTTTTCATAGCTCGAGGCTTTAAGTGCGCCGTCGCCAACGCCGCTGATATCCAATACGGTGGTAGTCAAACCAGAACGAAGAGGAAAAACTGATCACTCAGCATGCATGTGTACGATAGGCCTACAATGCTTAGGCCAATATGTGTGTGAGGGGGTGTGTGCATGTGTGTGTATGTGTGTGTGAGTGAGTATGTATGTATGTGTAAGTATGTGTGTGTGTCTTGGTCTCCTATATCAAGCAAATTGTTTATTTTTCTTACATTATACGCGTAAAGGGAATGTCATATCTCATTTAAGGAACTACATCAGCTCAGTTATAAATTATACACTCTGCGTACTCCACAACGCATGCACCTTGAACGTGCTTTACTATCGAACTTCGTTTTGTATATATATATATATATATATTGCCTTCTTTACATTACATTACGTTCAGCAGTCGACACAAAATTGTATGTTTAGCATCTGTAATATGTAGGCTAACTATCATATTATTATTATTATTATTATTATTATTATTATTATTATTTGTACCCGAGGTAGGTATAATCCCTCAGGTGGTGAAAAAATTAGTCCTGAGATTATTATTATTATTGTTATTATTATTGTTATTATTATTATTATTATTACTATTACTATTACTATTAAGTAGAAGGACGATATAATACAGATGTATTTCAAGGAACTGTGCTTCTAGCTTTTGTCAACCCTGGTCCCAAATTTCTTTGCTCTGCTGCGCAAAGTGACCCGGTTGCCCTTTGACCCGAACTTCCACAGTCATGCGTAGAAGCTTCAATGTGGTCGGCACTATCTTTCTGAAATAAGCCGCCTTCAGAGACTGGACTGACCTTCTGGATGTTGACCTGATTGCGGTTTTGGTGCGCCATCGGTTGACGCATTGTGCAGTAGACACCGGCGCGATAGAAGTTACTATTTACAATGATGCCAAATACTGCGATATGAGTTCTGTGGTCTTTCTTTACTTCTTTACTTTCCATAAGTGCTTGAGATCTATTCTATTCGATCGTGGTCAGGTCAGGAGCTCCACTAAGGAGCTTCTCTCAAAGCTGCGCTATATAAATTAGTGATAACAATTACTATTGAGTCTTTATATTAAGAACTTCAATTTTACAACATGAAATTGGAGATCTTAATAGGTAACTAATCACAGTGGGACGCGGTGGTGTAGTGGTATGGTCTGTGCCTCGTAACCGGAGGGTCGCGGGTTCGAATCTGCCTCAAGCCACTGCGTAGCGATCTTGGACAAGTTGCTCACCCACAACTGTCTGTGAGGAAGGCAACGGGAAACCACCTCACTCATCTCATCCCCGGGTGGCATAAAGCCAATGGACCTGCCTTCGGGCAGAGAACTCATCATCATCATCATCATCATCATCATCATCATCATCATCATCATCATCATCATCTAATCACAGTATACCTTAAATACAAAGAATTCTATGCATGGCATACGACCCCAACTCGGAGAAAGTTCTACCCAGTGGAAGTTGCGAAATCAGTTTCATTTTCCGAGAATGATTATAATTATAGACCTATATATGAGCAAAAATAATAATTTCTTGTTTGTTTTTTAAAGTAGCAGCCTGTGTTACCTTCTCCCGTCATATTGTTTCGGTATATATAGGCCAAATATATAGGCCGATATACATGTATAATATACATATATACTGCAGAATAATATACATATATTTATAGTTCAGCTGTTGCTCTTGTCCTGTAAGTACTTGACTCCTGGAAGCAAAGTATCGATCCCTTTTAATAGCAATAGAATCAGTGAGGCATGCCATTTCGCTGGTCATGCGTAAATGCATGGATCATTGCAAGTTCCACAAGGCCAGTCAAATATAACTATTGCTATCGTCGTAATTATAGGTAGCAGACATAATTATACACTAGTGTCTCGTGGTATTGTTTGAAATTATTATGTACCTCATATACATTGTCTTCCTTTCTGCTTCGTAGCCGATATATAGGAGCTGCATGCAAACGAGGCCTGTGACCTCAATTTAAAAGAGGTAATACATCATCTTCCTGCAACAACCACTAAACAAACTGTCTTGTAGCAGCAGACATTGATGTGGTCAGGATGCTCCTCCACATGTATCAGACACAGTCTGTTTAATGTGGCCATATATAGGCAGCCCGATGTTTCGTTACAGTCACGTTAGTTCTGTTGGATTTCATGTTTCTAAGTTACCATGGCCATGTTGCAGCCCATTTATGAGGTTTTAAAAGATGCTATATAAATTGTCAGACCTAAATACAATAAATAGTGTGTGTTGCTATCAGGCACTAAAGTTAAAGGCGTGATCGAAGACGTAAATGAGCTCATAATAAAATGATTCGGAATAAACAGAAGGAAATCGTTGAACCAGACGAACGACTGAGAAGAATGGAAATCATTCATTCGGACTCATCGCCTCCAAAGAGCTTGTGTCAGGAACAGATGATTATGATGATGATGAGGAGGAGGAGGAGGAGAAGGAGAAAGAGCTGCAGGAGGAGGAGAAGGAGAAGAAGAAGAAGAAGTAGAAGAAGAAGTAGAAGAAGAAGTAGAAGAAGAAGGAGGAGGAGGAGGAGGAAAAAGAAATAGGAGAAAAAGGAAGAGGATGATGATTATGATAACTGCAGGCAAAGGAAACAAGGAGGAATAAAAACGAGGAGGATGAAAAGGAGGAGGAGAATGAAGAGAAGCAGGAGATTATGATGATTATGATGATGATGATAAGGAGGAGGAGGATGTGCAGCAGAAGCAGCAGAAGAAGGGGAGGAGGAGGAGGAGGAGGAAAATGAGGTGGAAATTCAAGTGGAGGGGATGGGGAGGAGGAAAAGGAGGGGAAGAAGGAAAGGCATGAGGATGTTGATGATGATGATGACGAGGCGGGAAGGAGGAAAAGAAAGAGGAGGAGGATTACGATGATACCTTGATGACGAAGTTAATCAATTATTTATAAGGCTAATGCGTCGATATCCTAAGAGGCGTGTAATCCTGCATGGTCAAGTAGGAATTTTCGGCTTAATCGCAGACACGACAACAACAATCGAAACAAACACCAAAAGCCCATTCTTTGCATATAGTTCGACACACACACACACACACAAATATACGCACACACAGAGACACACAAACGCACGCACTCACATCAGTGGCGGCTCCAGGATTGCTTGCGTGGGGGGCAAGAGCATTTCCAGAGGGGCGCCATATTCTGGCAGTCCACTATACACGGGTCTGGTCTGAGGGGCGTCGGCATATAACCAAGAGGGGCGTGGGGTGTGAACCGCCCCCACGCATACAGCTAAATCCGCCAATGACTCACATACATCTAAACAGATCCTGTAACAGTTCGTCAGACAATCAGAATACAAATTAAATTGCAGCTGATAGGCTACGTGTTGAAATCAGCGCATGGAAATTGAAATTTGACGCAGTGACGTTCTGTACAGTATTAGTAAAGTTTGTAACAGTGTACCTAGATGCCTACTACTGTACGATATGTACAACCGAAACCTCCTACAGCGTATATACAATTGTATGTATGCGTCACTTAATATAACGCATTTGAAGTATACATCACAAAGCGCTGCCTACGATATATAGCGGATTTGAAGTTCACTGGGAATAAAAACTTCATCTGTAGGCAATTAGTGCTCCATTAACTGGAAGAATCACCCCTGGAAGTTTCTCGCACAACGTAGGGCGGATTCTACATAGACACATGAACATAATGTCTACTAACAGTAGACACTACAGTGTCGCGAGAACGCACATAAACTGTCTCGTCTTAAATTGTAATTGTCACTGTAATTGGAAACTTATATAGCGCCGCTTCAACAGAAACTAATCAGAGGCGTTCACTACGATGTTAAATGTCGCTAAGAACAGAAAGTACATCAGTTAGCAAGCAGTGCTTAGATGGCGCGCGCACGCATGCACGTAGAGCCCGACCAATGGATTCCCATCCAGAGATGACAGATGACACCAGGGTCAAAGTGTTTGAACAGCGAAGATGACGAACGAAGCAGGCGCTGAAGCACTGTATGTATGTATCACTAAATTTGTATAGCGCCTTTTAAGTAACTCACAAAGGCGCTGCAGCACGGCTACATAATGAACTCTAAAGAGGAAAGTCTTGAGACGGGCAGAAAATGTGTCCTTTCTTCCTGTTCCCACACAGTTCTGTCTAATTGCATCAAAGGCCACATAGCATTCTGTAGATGCAGACCACGAGCAATGTGCTGTTGAACCAATGAGCTATACCAGTCTGCTATACCGGGACATAATTACTTTTCTGACCGGCACACCGTCGAAGTTAACGGTGCGCAGAAAGTAATTAGCCTGACCTCCGTACCAGCCAAAGAGAAGACTGTGTGTCATACATCAGACAATAGTGTTGCATCTTTCCTATTGCCTCACGATGATTGAGCACCCTCACGTAATATGCCAAGGCCACCACGTGTTCGTGTATAGATATTTCTTAGCGTCATATATGTCGTTCATGTATGAAATCATTACTATCGAGCATTTCTAGGTCTGTCAGTCGTGATGCCTTTATAGACCTAGGCCTACACCATAGGCCTAGGTTACTCGGCAGGCGTAACTAGGTCTATACGCCTATAAATAAGCGAGTATTTTGAACGTAAATATCATCGTCCGAGAGTCCAAAGGCAGTGAATTTGTTGCGCGCATGAACACGTCCTGGACTTATATTCAAACAGGCAGCGGTGGTGAAGGATCTCACCTGGTAAATTCATTGCAAAGTGAGCAGGGTCGAGGCCATACGGTCGCTATATAAAGCCGCGTACATTTACATTTACATTTACAAATATCAAAGGCTCCTTTCTCTCCCGCTCTTAATGTTCCGCAGGCGCCTGAAGACTGTACTGTTTAACAGTGATTTTACTTTTTCGGGTCGGAAGCACCTCTGTTGAGTTCATCCTCTAAGAGGCGCTTTATAAATCTCAAAATACAATTACAATTACATGTATATTTTCTGCATTGCACTGTTCTACAATGCGTGCCGTTAGTTCTGTTTTCAATAAACTTGTTGCTTATTGTATTTTGAGTGTTGCACCTGTAGTGTAGCGTTGTGAAATGTGGTGCGATATGATGTGGTGTAGTGTGATGCAGTGGTGTACAGCGTAGTGTAGTGAATGGTCAACACTAGAGTTCAGTCGGGTATATAGGTCGGATGACATCCGCCAAAAAGGAAAGATAAGGAGCAGGAGTGGAGAACGAGGCCTTGGTGGAGGGAAACAGATTGGACGAGGAAGGAAAGAATGAGGATCATCGCGAAGACGATGCGTTAAGAGCAAGATGAGGAGAAGGAGGGGAAACAAAGACTGGATAATGAATGGAAGAGGAATATGAGCCGCTTCATTTTGACAGCTTTTAGCTATTAATCACCCTTCTGTTCCCATGTCTTTTCCCACTACTCATAACCATAAATCGCTCTAAATCACCCTGTAAGTAAAAGTAGGAGGGGCACTTGTCCTGCGTTTAGATGAGAAATCAAGTTAGACCATCAACAGTAGTGCTCGCGACATTATGTTAATTTCATAATATTTGTCTCGCAAGCTCTGAGACGCGCTTGTCGACTCCTCGCGATTCCTGATTCCTCTTCTTTCCCTTATCTATCCTGCAGATCCGATTCTAAACACCACCCAAAGTAGCCGTCTGACTGCCTCTTGGATCTTGACCTGCAATCGAACTATTCTTGCCTATCGATTTTGTTTTGACTGAGCGTTTATGAATAAGCTGATTCCCGTGACTTAGCTTTCGTTGAAATCTCGAATTTGCAAATACGATTACGATTTATCGAAGATGATATCCACATGGTCATGCACAATTTGATAATGCAATCAATGTCGTTTTCACATGCCACACCCAGGATTCGAACCCGAATCGATGAGGGGAAAAGCCAACGCGCTTGCCGCTCGGCCACCGTGCCATCTCACTCGCAGACTGTGTTTAATGAGATACTCATATCTCTCGCCGACTGTTAGGCCTACTCTTGTCTTTAAGTCAAAGCAGCGGGACATAGCCGGGGAACCCGCCATCTGCAAAAGCGCTCGAGTCAGCACCCCGTCTGCGGTGTGTCTCAATATCCGTCCGACGAGCGCGAGCTTTGGCCTCGCACTTGCTCTCTTTGCCTGGCTGACTCGGTCCAATCATATCTGCAGCTGGTCTCGTCCGTCAATCGCCCTCTGAAGTTGCCCCAAGTTACCTTGCGGTGGGCGTGTATGCGCTTTTCCTGTATACTTACTGCGTGGCCGCTAGCAGCATCGACTCGCAAACTCATGACTAACGCCTCCTTCTTGCCGGTCGGTCGGTCGGTCGGTCGGTCGGTCGATGGATTAGGGTGTTACCTTCTTCGAGTCAATAACCGCCGTCGATTGCCACAGTTTATTTATGGTATCCCAGCGATCGGCCCCCGTTTATCGTTGGCCCTTTGCTTCGGTGAGGCTGCCGAGTCAGTCAGGCGTGTTTCTTAATAGGTCGCTAGCATCAGATACAGATGTATGAGCTGCAGCAGCTGTCGGTTGACTTCACATCGCTCATGACGGAAGAGCGATTCGTTTTCTGGGCTTAACGAGAAACGGAGACTTTAAGAAGTGAAGGCGGAGAAGTCTTAAGAGGAAGACAGTTCACGCGAATCGCTATTAAAACTTTGCCTGAGGATTGGATAAACTGATACGCGGTGCTTTGATGAAGAGTTGAAAAGTGGAATAGTGACGTAATTGCGGCGATACTCTGCAAATGACTTGTTTTTTTAGAATTGATTTATACCGATAGTATTGAAGACGAGTCATGCAATTTTCAATGAAAGAGATTCCGAACCTCATCGTCAATTCTTTGGGTTCCTGTTCGCCGAAAAAGGAATTGGTTTCATAAAGTCCAAGGAAGTCGAATTTTAACAAAAGGAAAGGAATCGCCGGAGAAGACATCTATGCAATTTCACATGTAAACAGTCTCACACAGCAATAACCTCTAGTACTGATAATTTAATTATCATCAAGGTATTTCATGCACAAACATGCGGAAAAACGGATAATAAGGACTCGATGCTATTGTTATTTTAGGCATTGTACCAGTCAGGCGCACAAAGTAGGCCTATTCCATTATTTAACTCGTTAGGCTGATACCAGAATGCGTGTGAAGTGTCATAACAGTTGTTCGATGTTATCCTACTTTTCGGAGGCCGAATGAGAAAGTTGAGACAGGAGACCAAGGAGGAGAAGCAGGAGGTGGATTTCTTGATATGCTTGGGAATATGCAGTCTGCTACTTCAACCCAAATGCACAACATGGTGCCCAGTCAGCTGCTACACAACGGAGGATATGCGAATCCATACAACATGATGTCGCACCATGCCTACTATGCCACCCAGAGACGTTTCCCGTATTACAGTAAGTTGGCTAACAAATACGACACGGTAATTAATTCTTTAATTGTTTGACGTTTGTTCCTCTGTCCCTACCGTCGTTCACCCACCGTCGTCTGTCTCAAGCTCCTCTATCTATTACTCCTCAGGGGTTCCATTCAAGATTGAAGTCTCACCTTTTCAAGAAATCCCACCCGGATCCGTTGCCTTCCCATTTTCTCAGCTTAAGCACAACCCATTCTAACAGCACCTCTCCCCTTCTTTCTCTGGTCCTCTGGCAACCGGACTTGGTTCTTGAGATGGCATCTCTGGTCAACCCAACTGACTTGACGCAGCGCTCGTGAATAAGCTGGGCCCTGCGCTAAGATTTCGATTACGATTAACATGTTGACTTATATCAGAATGCGTTTTAGCACGTGGCTTGACACGTGTCTAGCGCGTGTTTAGCATGGGTTAAGGGATGTGTTTATCATGTGATTTAGAGCGTGTTTTAAGATATGTTTTGTATGTATGTATGTATTTATGTATTTATGTATGTATTTATGTATTTATGTGTGTATGTATGTATTTATGTGTATGTATGTGTGTATTATTTATGTATGTAAGTATATATGTATGTATGTAATGTATCTATGTATCTAGTAACTTAATAACTTAATTAAGTACCTTAATCAGTACCTCACTCTTGGTTAATCTGCGAAGCATTTTTCTGGCTTACTTGCCTGCGTGTATCGCATTCATAAGTGATGGTTATTTTGTTGACCATTATAATTTTGAACATACTTCATGTCAGTGAAGTGTAAGATGTATAGTCTCGCCAAATTAGACAGTCCATAAATTGTGAATGTTGTGTCTAACTCGTTTTATAGTAAGATGTCTCTCCAGAGATGGAAAAGAGAGCGACTCGTTGATCTTTTCGGGTGGAGCGCTTTGGTCTGTAGCTTAATAGCTTAACAATTTCATGCAGTTGAAGCCTGTTTATCGAATCGGCTCTGGCTTTGTTGTTTACTCACACTTGTCTGTCACCAAGCGGTGGAATTTGGTACTGAGGCGAGCTTGGAAGTAAATGGCATGTCCTGGCCGCGTGTCAAGGTCCTTGGGATTCGTCTATTGCCAGCTCAACGTCCAATGAGTAGGAAACGAGCGCTCTCCCTACCTACGTTTGACTATATAGGACACGCATGGGAGTTTTACTTTTACAAAATTGAACTTTTACCAAGATTACCAGATTGTAGGATCACAAAGATTTGTTGCAAATGTTTTTGATAACAACACAAAAAAGTGTAGAGGGTTAAATCTGTTAACTGAATGCATAATCGAATTTAGTATGAACACGATACACTACGTGTACAAATGATTTTAAAGGCTATTAAATGACGGTTAATGTTGTAACACGTTACATTACGAGCACAAATGATAAGATCCTGGTGGCAAAGATCGAAATTTTTGCATAAATCCACAGAAGATTTGCTCGTTAACACAAGTCCGCTCTTTTTTCCTTAAGCATGAATGAATAATTTCTAATAACAATTAATGCATTTGAGTTGAATAATCAGAATATCAACAGAGACCCTGTTCAGTTTTCAATGAATTTATCGGGGGAGATCCTTCACCATCGCTGCCCGTTTGAATAAGCTCCACGCCATTTAAGATCCCCGTGTACGGACTGTGCAGCCTGAGATGCAAATCTGGAGTAGTAGTAGAGGTGAAGGAATTATAATTTGGAGGAATCAGGACAGGATTTGTGAAGAGGAATATTTTCAGTTTGAGTGAAGGATCTTCGCAGAGCTTGCAAGGGGTGAAGTGTTGGTGAGTTCGTACGATGAGTCAGAAAATTGTCGTATTTTTGGCAGGAGTTTTTTCCAGAAAGGTTGAGCAGCTATGGCTACGGAACGATTACCAACTTTTAAGAATGAGATGACAGAAGGGCAGAGAAGTGTTTGGACGGAAGAGAAGTGGGTTGAACGGATTGGTTGGATTGTAAATAACTGACGAAGATAGGATGGTTGGATGAATTGACGTGTGTTGTAGATAAGTTCGTAGGACTTTCTTGTAGGCAAAAGATGGGACTTTATTATGCTAGTTCGTACATAAGCTAAATGGTGGGAAAGTAAATCCATTGCATTCAGGTTTAATTGATACCATCCGATGGTGTATACGTGTATGTGTATATCAAGACTTTTATATAGCTCTTTTAAGTGCCTCACAAAAGCACACAAAAGGCTGAACGTTCTTATATTAATTAACATTCACAGCTGTCTCCCATATCCCAGGGTGGGACGGATACTAAAGGAGCTCTTATTTCTTTCTTAGATGCTGAGCCGACATGGAACCCAATTATTGATAGAGGGCCGATCTTCGCATCATAAACAAGGCTTCCGTTGGTCGTTAGAATGACTTAATTATCATTTTTAAATAGCCTAAAATAGCCAGTGCATCGCAGGACCTGCCGTTCGCTTCCCACTTGCACCGGGAACAAATTTTGCCGATTTGTGACAGAGGTCTAGAGCGCAAACAGCCAATTGCGTGCACGGTCGTTACTCGGAGTCCACACAGCAGACTCGAACCAACAACGTTGGATTACAGACCAAGCGCGCCACAGAAAGGACCACCGAAAGGGTCGTCTTTGAGAGTCCTTAAAAGGCGCTATATAACTGTCTAAATACCGTGTCAAACAATTCAGGTATTCACTGGTTCTTCGCTGCCTTCGTCTAGGCCGACTGACGAAGTCAAATTTTTCCTGAACATCAAGCCCTAAAACATTATGTCGTTCATGTGTACATGTATATACACCTGCATTCATGAAGGTATTGCCTGGGATCATATACCAAGTCCATGTGCAAAACTGAGAAAGTGATTACATCCAAAAAATGAAGTAGGTTCACCTGAATGCACCTGGCATGAAATGATGCTATGGCTCTATAGGGCCAATAATATCTAAACATTGCAGAAATTTAATAAATCGCATAGGCCTATACATCTTTGCAAAGTTTATATAGCTAGGGTTAGGATGTTGGAATGACAATTACCATTTTTAATGAACATAGCACTCTATAAAGTGTCCAAAGGCGAGTAGGCGCATGAAATGCGTCTGATCGATAGATTTAATCGTATTTGGTGCAAAATTGTTTTGGGGTTGTATTCTTTGAGCTCATTGTGTAGCTATCGGCAATAAATTCAATTTAAGGCCAGTCTATACGGTTGCGGTTAGAGCCATGGGCGCCCGTACTATGGGGCGCGTGCCCCTCCTTACAATCGCCTCTAAACATTTTATGGGTAACATCAAGCAAGTGTGATGTGTCCTGCAGGGTTGTCATGTTTCGTCGCCTCTGCAGAAGTTTCTCCGAGGGCTCATGGTTTGATCAACACGACCTTTTCTAAAAAATCTATCTCGAATTTTTTATACTCTGTACCTTTCTCACCGCGCATATTCCAAACGCCATCTACCACAGTCGTTTGCTTGTAGTAGTAGTTCCAGCGTTTTACGACATCTTATGGCATCAAAGGCCGTTGACGTCGCCCTCCTCCTTTATCCATGCTTGGGACTGGACTACCCGACTAAAAGCATTGGCGGAGTTTAGTTTATTTGTCCACCTGCTTGACCTTTATGGGCTATATGGACTTGAAACCGAACCTGCCTCAGAGATTTTGCTTTCGACAAAGCACCCGTGTATACATCTTACCATTTTGTTCGCCGAAGAACAAGATCCGCAGCTTACGATTACGTCATCTTTTGTAGGACTGTACGAAGTTTTTGACATATGACCGATAAGAATGGAGGTTATTTATTCGCATTTATCGTTGCCAAATGATGACGACACATTAAACACCCTTTTATATTTATGTAATCAAATATTTACATTTGTTGTGTAGTCGTGTTGACAGAGTTAGGTTTACTTTTCGTACAGATTTATGTGCCTAGTTATAATATATTGGCTTATTACAGTATAGACCCATCAGGGCCGACTTGTTTGAGTGCAGGTATATTTGTCTACTTCGCACTTGGATTACAATCTCAGTGCACATATTCGATTGATTAACTGATTTATTGCACCGTCTGATGGACGGATAGCAGACAAGAAGTCCGATGCAGTGACAAATGCTTTGTTAGGGATACCTTTGATCTATTATAGTCACCTTCAGTTTCTAGCGACGCTTCTGTCTAGACAGTTCGTGGCAAAAGCAGCTTGCACTGTCTACCATCGGGGCCTTGTCAAGAATTTGACACAAGCTTCGGGCAACGGGGTCCGCTGGCCCTATAAGCCCTACGGTGGGAAGTTTGGTGTTTAGAGATTAGGGAGCACAAGCGACGGGTACATAAATCATTTTAAAAATCAGATAAAATTACATGAATTTATCTTGATCACGAAATGAGTCGTCGATTCATGGCTGGGCCGAGCACGAGGGTTGTCACATAGGTGTTGTCAGTGACAGTATATTAACGTTCTGTTACTCTGTAACGTACACATGCGCTTTTCTATATACTAATTAATGTTCCTGACTTGGTGCACCTGTCTTTGTATCTTGTATATGTATTCGCTTGAAATGGATATGCGTTTCGCATTGCTACTGACTCTAACTGTTGGGTTCGTCTAAGTTCAGACACAGATGCTTACTTTATGTTGTTAGAGATCTGTGCCTATAAAAAACGGCCTGATCATGAACAGCTTGTGTGCGCCGTGAGATGTCTTACAATGTACACATTCACTGACTTATGGGAATGTACTGGCTGATCCCATTCGACGGTCGCAAGTCGACGAAAATTCATTTAAAAGCCATGCATGTAGATCGATGGTCACAACGGGATAAAAGTTCTAATACAGGGACAACGGATGGCAACACATGCAACTCTCACTCTCTCCTTTTTATTCTATGTCTCAGTCACTCTCTCTGTCTCTTTCATTCTGTGTCTTTGTCAATCTCTCTTTGTCACTCTCTCTTTTTCATTCTGTATATCTGTCTGTCTCTCTCTCTTTCATTCTGTACCTCTGCATTCTCTCTTTGTCACTCTATCTCTTTCATTCTGTATATCTGTCTCTCTCTCTCTTTCATTCTGTATCTTTGTCACTCTCTCTCTCTTTCATTCTGTATCTTTGTCACTCTCTCTCTCTTTCATTCTGTACTGTATCTAGGCTATATCACTCTCTCTCTCTCTTTCACTCTGTATCTCTGTCTCTCTTTTTCATTCTATATCTCTGCCTCTCTCTTTCTATCTTTCATTCTGTATCTTTGTCACTCTCTCTTTGCTTCCTATCTTTCTGCTACCCATGTAGATCTCTTCCTTTGTGTCATTGATTCCCTTTCTCATTTTATGTTTCTCTCTGTGTTTGTTCCTCCCCTTAGACTCTCTCTGTCTGTAACTCTCTATGACTCTCCCCTCTCACTGTTTCTCAGTAACTGACTGTGTGTGTGTGTGTCCTTGTGCGTCTCCGTCTGAAGCAACGAATCTTTTAGTCGCTGCTACACCTGACATGACGAGCTTTTTCCTTCTACGTTGAAGGATACTAACTGATTTAAGCAATTTTAGAATAACGCTCTTGTTTTAAGGATTTACCGATAAGAGTTTGAATATCGACGGACTGGTTTCTTATCTCTTAATTGCAAAGTAGTGTAAAATTGAGACCCATCGAATCCGATCCGTCGAACTGAAGCCGTTCATCTCACCCAAATGCAAAGCCAGCTGCAGATCTGTCAAGATGACGGCTGTTAGCATATGCACGCTAGTATTACTTCATTTCGCTAAACTATCATTATATAAGCTGAGACTTGATACCTTGTCAAGTTATTACTATGCAGACAGGTCATGTCTATAAAGTTATTGAAACATTAGTGTCTGCTGTTTAAGAAATTTCTATTATAGTGTAATGCAATCGGATATTTATGTAGAACTTTTATGTACACAATTGCATATGTATGTTGCCCCATCGGTTGATGCCTTGTGGATTAGACACAGACGCTATAAAACTTTCTAATTAATAACATGCTTGCATCCATACACACATACATACACACACGAATGCCTACTTATATATGCATACAGACATGCATACATACACATAAATACACATATACACACCTAACTACATACATTCATACTGACTGATGCAGAGACAACTGATATAGGCTACATACATACATACGTACATGCATACATACATACATATGCAGGTATGCATTCTTACATACATACGTACATTCATACATATGTACATACACACATACACAAAAGCATGCATGCATACATTCTCGTAGTATGTCCTACACAGTACACCTTGCCTTACCTCAATTCGCCGAAATATGGAAATGGCGTCTGCAGTGTTTCCACCAGACGCAAATTGGTCTGCATGGTTTTTACCTCTTATGCCACTTTCGCCTTAATAAAAAATCCTTCAGCGTTATAAGAAAGATAGAAGCTTTGTGCTCATGGCACGTGTATGTAAGTCGGCGGTTCCTCGCAGGAACACGACAGGCATGTGTGCGAGCTTCGTGCCAGAGGGGAACGGATCGTAACCAAATGAGGTTCACGCAATACCTATGACGCATCGGTGTGTAGTCTCTATTCTGACAAGACCTCACCATGGAACTTAAAGTTGTCTGATGCCGCTTCACTAGTAGCAGTTGCTGCTGGTTCTGTTAAGTATTTGGGATAGCGCGTTATGACTAGTGTGTTTACTGAACCAGGGTTTTGCTGCATCATCATCAGCAGCAGCAGCAACAACAACTGTAGCACCTGCTTCAGAGGCAGGATCGCCCAGGTGAGCCAAAGCCGCTCGTGTACAAGGCCCAGGACGTGAACGATGGGAGGCCGTCGATTATTAGGCCGATGTGTACAGGCGGCGTAGAGAAGACTTGTGTACACTTACCTTGCGTGTAACTCTTAGCAGCAATTGCCCTGAGGAGTATCGTCTCTTCGCTGTTCATGAAAGGAAGAAGTTCGTCTTTGTAATCTTAATAAGCGTGCGGATTAATTAAACCTCTTTTCGCCATCGACGGTAAATTTCTACCAAGTACATCGTCTTTCGTGTTAAAATTGGAAACTTAATCAGACAGATTTTTATCTGGGATAACTGGACACCACTCATTACGCCGATGCTGCTGGAGGCTGCTGCTGCTTCTGCTGCTGCTGCTGGTTTGTGGTCTGTTCTTCGTAATCGCTTCTTTTCGTCAGTCTATCGGTAATAAAATCGGTGGAAAACAGTGTTCAGTCCGTCGCCAAATGTCGATATTCGGCGTTCATTGAACTGGGTGGACAGGAGTAAGCAGAATGAATCGAAGAAACACACTGACCAGATAGAGTCACAGAAAGAGCGCAACGTTTCATTTCGACCTCCATCGCTGCTTCCAGTTTTGCTTGTTTGTTTGTTTACCTGTCTGCCGCTCTCCCTCTTGTTCCTATTTGCTGTGTTTTTGTCTGTCTGTCTGTCTGTCTGTCTATTTCTCTCTCTCTCTCTCTCTCTCTCTCTCTCTCTCTCTCTCTCTCTCTCTCTCTCTCTCTCTCTCTCTCTCTCTGTAGCTGCTCATTATATCTACGCATGAATGTTATCTCACGCAGGCTTTTATCATGTAAGTATACAAAGATGCATACATATAGGCCTATGTACCTAGATACATAATTCTGTACAAATGTACATACAAAAAGCACGTGCGCGCATACATATGCATATACGTACATAGGCCTATATGTACATCAGAACCTACTTATGTGCTCATGTATGTATGTATGCATGTAGGTATGTATGTATGTGTGTGTATGTATGTATGTTATGTATGTATGCATGTATGTATGTATGTGTGTATGTATGTATGTATGTGTGTATGTATGTATGTATTTATGTATACCAGCAAGTATTGTTGTATGGTAGACGTAAAAGTCATTCGCTAACTGCTTCATGTATGCTATGTGTGTATGTATGTACTCATGTATGTATGTAAATGTATGTATGTATCAAAACGCCTATGCAGCGCCTTTTAAGCATGCATCTTTAAAAACGTGTTATATTCCGTATGGTTTATAGCGCCTCATATGCTTTTGTGCACCCCATTTTGGGTAGCTGATATATGCGTCGTTGTTGGCGAAAATAACAGACTGTGGTTGTGAACCTATAATTAGTTTCAGTCATATTTTCAACTCTCACCCACAATTAAAAAGCTCGAATCTGATCGTGCTGTTTGAGGCAAGCGACGCATGCAACACTGCGCTATATAAATCTATCGACAGGTGGTTATTGAGTAGACGTCAACGATGATAGTAATAGCATCTAGACAATTAATACAGCGCCTTTTAAGCACCTCACTAGAGCGCCAACTACGCTAGCCTAAACGGTGTAAAAGTTCAAGGAGGCGGAGGATAATAAGAAGGAGAAGAAGGAGGAGGAGGGAAAGGGGAAGAAGAAGGCAGTGGTTGGCAGTAGTTATAACTGCTGTAGCTCTGTAGCTATCCATTAGTACCTAAGCTACTCGTTTAAGAAGTTTATAGTTAAGCACTTTTCTCAAAAGTAGTTGTAACTAATAGTTAAACTACAAAATCTCAAATGTGTAGTTATATGCTTTCTTAAACTACTTTGTTGGCAATACAGTTTTCAACTGCATACTTTCCAACTTGTCACCAGTGACTCCAAATTATTCTTCCGTCACAAAAGACTTCTTGTTAGGTTGTAGGCCCTATTTCCGGTCTTCTGATAGTAATCGGATTACGAATTGATACATTTATGATGGATGTAGTGTAATAGTTCAATGTTACTGCATAGATGCATCTGAAAAAGTGAAAATGCAGACGAAAAATGTTACGGCATGTGCAAATTAGTAAGTGTAAGAAGTAGTTGGCTACTTTTTCTAAGACTAGTTACTAATTATTACTAATTACTAAAGACTAATTACAAGTTAGCTACTTTAAAAGTAGTTAAATGTAGTTGTAGTTAAACTACTTTTAAAGTAGTTCATGTGCATCACGGGGAGTAGGAGTAGGAGTAGGAGGAGGAGGAGGAGGAGGAGGAGGAGGAGGAGGAAGCGTATGATGCATATATCAGTTGCTCTATATCAATGCTCCGATCCTGATGGTTTGTGGCGGCAGAGCATTTATAGACCTGGGCATTCTGGAGTGCACCGAGGTCTTTGGCAGACAGATACTGACAGACGATATCAATTGTCCTTTCCGCTTATCGTCCGGATAAACTTCCTCCGTTGTGTATACATATATATATATATATGTGTCTATATATAATTATATACATATATATGACGTTTCGTATATGTACATACAGTAGTTAAAATACATAGGGCCGGGGACCGATTGTTATAACCTTGTATGCCTACGACTCTTCACTCCAGACGATAGTCACCAACGCTAACGATACTATGTCATCTTCGATTTAAATATCTTCAGCAGGTTATCGTCGTAAATTGACCAGACAGACAGACAGACAGACAGACAGACAGACAGACAGACAGACTGATGCAGAGACAACTGATATAGGCTACATGCGTTGACTGGATAAACGTTAAAAGATCTGCTTTGCACATAACATCACATTACACGTATAGACACATACATGTATATACTTATATATATACACATATGTAGTTATATATAACTATATATACGTATAAATTCAAGCATTATATTAGATAAAGCAGTATGTACATCCGATACACTTCTGTCTTTCATCTGCTTAAACTTTTCCATGGTGTCTCCTGTATTTTCTCTCGTTCTTTCGTCACTCTTTCTGCTACTGTGTAGTAGAAACCGTTTATAAAAGATCGTGGAGAACACAAGAAGGTCTACTGGTCTTTATCGGTAAGTCAATAAACACTCCACGATGCCAGTCTAGTACTCCGCATCTGCCATTTGCACTAAGGAAGGCTACACAGCTGTATTATCGATTGGACTGCGAAGAAGAAGAAAACGAAAGAAGGGAAGGGAAGCAACCATTAATTGTTTTGTATTTTGTAACTTATATAGCGCTTCTTACAGAACAAACTACTCAGAGGCGCTTTCAGCATGAGAACCCCTGGGAAATAAGAACGTCTTTAAACAACGAGCTGACTGGGCTCTACCACCAACAGTGACCCTTGCACGAAACGATAGCGGAAGTCCATTCCATAGAGATGGGCCGACAACAGCTGAGCAAGCGAGGACTTAACACGAGGAACAAATAGATCCAGACGATCTAGAGAACGTAGAGGACGGGATAAGGATTAAACCCTAAACTGATGACAGACTTTATCGGCATGTTACCCCAGAAAGATTTTTCTGGCAAAAATTGTCCATTACGTTATCCCGCCTCGTCATTTTCCGTCATATCTCGTGTTGCTTAGTCCAATTCACTCGTTCGATAGGCGTCTCAGGTTGTAAACTGACGCGTTCTCTTTAGCCTGCTGCTGTGATTTTAATGTTTGGCGGTGTTTGTAATGAACGCGGAAATATTTATTCTAATGGAACTCTGATTGATCTTGCTTCGATGCCTCTTGATTTCCGCACCCAGTTATTATAGCCACTGGATAGTGTTACAGAGTTGAGCGTTCTGCTCTCCAAGTCCTCGCGAGTTTGACCCCCCACGTGACTTCTGGGGTCGGGAACTCACATAACCTATACTCGAGATGAGCTGTGTGTTTGTGTGTGTATGAGTGTGTATGAGTGTGTATACCAGCACACATTGCTGTTTGGTAGACGTTAAAGTCATTCGCTAACTGCTTCATGGACGCTAAGACTCCATTTCCGCTTCCTTCTGTGCATTAGGCTAATCTATATCATTTGCCCTTGCACTTGGGGCTAATTAGTTCAATCAATTGCTAGGGCATAAACATAATTGTTCAGACGAATACATGTATACACAGCTTATGCATCAGTTGTTGGTTTGAATAGGAGTTGCGAGAAAGTTCAAGAAATTAACGAAACAGAACTATATAAAATAAACAGGCCCTTTACAGTAAATGCAATGCAACGGACGGACGGACGGACGGACGGACGGACGGACGGACGGACGGACGGACGGACGGACGGACGGACGGACGGACGGACGGACGGACGGACGGACGGACGGATAGAAAGGTGTGTGTATAGAGGGATGTATGGAAAGATAAATGCAGGAATAGATAAAAGGACAGATACTATAGATAAATGGATGGATGGATGGATGAATCGATGCTGATGTTGAATTGCTTGTGCTTGTACCCCCAAACAGTTGGTTCCTATTGGGTTAATTAACCCTGTGCCGCAAGAGAACAGATCTGGTACAATCTGCTTATTGTTCATTCTTGTTCCAAAGATTTCGTTACTTGAACTTCAGTGAAGCTGATAATAAGATAAATTAACCTGACGTAAATGAAGCGCTTCAGTTTGCCCCTTGTAATTGTAATTGCAATTTAAGATTTATAAAGCGCCTCTTAGAGAATAAACTCAACAGAGGCGCTCCCGACCCGAACAACTAATATCACAGTTAAACAGTACAGTCTACAGGCGCCTGCGAAACCCTGAGAGGGGAAGAGAGAGGAGCTCGAGTAGCAGATCTCGAGAGAGAGCAGGTTCCAGCAGGTGGGACCGACATATGCAAAGTTTTTGCCTAATAGGTTTGTTGCTATAGAGTCAACTGATGCGTCTGTGTATAGGGAGTTAATTTTCAGAGGAACTGCTCTGTTTGCTATTTTCAGTGAATTTTCCGTCGACCGAAGTCGAGTCCTATAAGTCAGCAGCCGCAGCAGCAGCTGCATCGGCCGAACAGATGCTACACGACCGTCTCGCTTCGCCCGTCTCGTCCAACATCCAGGATCAGTCAGGCGTGTCTGCGTCAACCGGAACGGGCATGGGAGCGTCCGGAGGGGGAGGCAGCGGGACCCCGGGTATGATCCCCTCGTTTGGCTTCACCCAGGAACAGGTGGCATGCGTTTGCGAGGTCCTCCAGAACAGCGGCAACATCGATCGTCTGGCTCGGTTCCTCTGGTCACTTCCGGCCTGCGAACACCTCCACAAGAACGAGAGCGTCCTAAAGGCCAAGGCCGTCGTCGCCTTCCACCGCGGCAGCTTCAAGGAGCTCTACCAGCTGATCGAGAGTCACGCGTTCGCGCCCCACAATCACCCGAAGCTGCAGGCCCTCTGGCTCAAGGCTCACTACATCGAGGCGGAGAAGCTTCGCGGGCGACCCCTCGGGGCCGTCGGGAAATATAGGGTCCGCAGGAAGTTCCCGCTGCCGAGAACGATCTGGGACGGCGAGGAGACGAGCTACTGCTTCAAGGAGAAGTCGAGGACTGCGCTGAGGGAGTGGTACGCGCACAATCCCTACCCGTCGCCGAGAGAGAAGAGAGAGCTGGCAGAAGCCACTGGACTCACGACTACACAGGTCAGCAATTGGTTCAAGAACAGACGGCAAAGAGACAGAGCCAACGAATCAAAAGACAGGTATGTGTTCACTTATTTATCTATACGTCTTGTCTTGTCTTGTCTTCAACCTTCCTCGAGACGATGATTGGCTGCACCACGGACAATTTTGTGCCATCTGCTTCTGTCCCTTGTCTCCTGTAACAAGTGGTCGAACGATGATTTAGTCCACGACTTGAAGTTATCGATCCATGTTATACTGGGTCTTCCTCGAGCTCGGGATCCAGGCATTATGACTTGGATGATCTCTTTCTCTAGGCAGTCTCCGCTTTTTCGTAGCGCATCCCCGAAATATGAAAGATTCCTTTTCTAGATTACTCCGAGCAGATTCCTCTCAGCTCCTACAGTCATTGGGACCCAACAGTTTTTCTTCTTGGCAGCCCACTGTAGTCTAAGAATATATCTATATGTGATTAGGCATCTTCGTATCTGTGTTTCTATGTGTATCGTATCTATATATGTATGTTCGTATGTATGTGGCACATATTTTATGTATATATACGCTATCAAAACAGAGCTTAAAGTGCTCGACTTGCAATGATGCGCAAAGAGAGGAGATAGACAGATAGACACAGACAGACAGACAGACAGAAAGAGAGACAGAGGAGCGTAGAGAGAGAAGAGGGAGAGAAAGAGAGAAAGAAGACACAGATAGAGGAATGAAGGAGAGTCAGATAAAGATAGAGATAGAGATAGAAATAGAATTATAGATAGATAGAATAATAGATAGATAGATAGATAGATAGATAGATAGATAGATAGATAGATAGATAGATAGATAGATAGATAGATAGATAGATAGATAGATAGATAGATAGAGAGAGAGAGAGAGAGAGCAAGAGAGAGAGAGAAATAGATAGAGACAGACAGACAGACAGAAATATGGTCCCGAGAGAGACAGACGGCATTTGATTGGCACGGAGCCGTAGATCAAGGCTCAACAGTACAGGACTAGATTAATCCGCGATGGAGTACTGCCGCCGCTGCTGCTGCTGCTATCGTATCGCAGACCGTGTTCCTCCGCCGACTGCACTTACTGGCCCCCTGCATAACATACCTATAGAGCCTCGGATCGAGTGACGACGCCATCAACATACGAACGGAGGGACGGCGATGGATAGAATTTAAAAGGTTTCCGAGTGCACAAATATTTCCGACTTCTCTCAACGTTCCACTTAACTCCACGGCAAGGCGCTGATGGAAATCACAAGCACAGTTTACCTATCCGTATATAAACCATACACGAACATATACTTCTCCTGTTTCACTTATATACTTATATATTAGTATATAGATTCCCGTCTGTATATGCAACAACAGAAGTGTGTTTATATGAGTTATATATGGACCTATATGCATAGGATCCGATGAAGCCTGAATGATTTCCATGCCGCAAGGGACGGGCTGTTGTTCATGGCCCCTGGGGTCGTTGGGTGATATGGCGAGTGTCGGATCTGTAGGAAAACTTCTCTTGCTGATCTGTGTAATCGATCGGTAGTCGATATGCAGCTATTCTTTCGTCGACTGCGCTGCATATATCGCAACCTATGCAGCTATGTATATACAGACCGTATCCTCACAGGTTTATAATACAAGCAAAGCGGACGCGCAAGAGGATTCTAATTGACTGGCTGATCAATTTGAGTCCTTGTTATTCTTTCGCCAAGCGTCCAGATCAACTTTCCAAATTGCTACGACTATACATACATGAAAGTGTTGCGCAAACTGCAGAACTATAGTTATATTCCAGTATATACGCCTTGATCAGGAGTCTCATGTGTAAGAGTTTCACACGTTTCTGTGGAGAGATAAGCATGATTGCAATTTGTAGAGAATTTTCACGCCTTGTGAAAACGTCGTTGAGATGAACTTTTCTGATGTTCCACCGACGCTTATCGCCCGCCTAGATGTGTCCATTGGTTGTAGATGTGTGCCGTAGTGGAAGCCAGTGCATACCGGTATCATAGCTAATGCAGTTTTTTGTCTGATACAGTTTACTTTTTATGTCTGCTGGCGTGTATTTGTCTGTTTGTCTCTTTGTCTACCTACATACCTTCCTACCTGCCTGCGTATACCTACCTACCTACCTACCTACCGATCTACCTACCTATCTGCCTGCATACATACATATATACATACATGCATACATATCTACCTACCTACCTACCTGCCTATATACATACATACATGCATGCATACATACATACATACATATATACATACGTACATATATACATACATATATACATACAAAAACCAACATGCAAACATACATACATACATGCATGCATACATGATTAAATAAATGCATACATACATACATGCGTGCGTATGTATGTATGTATGACATTGTTTGTACGTATGTTGGTTTTTTCGCATGTATGTATGTATTTATTTATGTATGCATGGCATTGTATGTACGTATGTATGTGTGTATATAAATGAAGACGAGCGAGGTTGAGTTATTCTAAGACATCTTTGATGCACCTGAGGCGTCGCGACTGAGTTTTGAAGCACGGACTAGAGATCAAATTTTCAGATCAGAGATCAGAGTTTCAAACCGCACAGCATCGATGTCAGACAATCATTATCATCATCATCGCTGCTGCTCTATCAGCAGCAGCAGCAGCAGCAGCCTGCTCCGTTGCATCTCATCTCGCGCGGTTCATCGAGTGCAGGCGAAAGTATTTTGACGAGTGGAGAGAAAACAAGTCAAAAATTCAACCAGTGCTTTTCCCGAGGTCACCCGGCAAAACAGATCCAAGTTCAAAGATGTATATGCAGTGAAGAGTATATATATATACACGCTTGCAGTTTGTATATATATATATACTGCATTATAAACAAGGGAGATGGATAAGTAAGTGCTATATAATAAGAAAGAAGATAATTTATAGTCTTGTCTTATGTAACATATATATATATATATATATATATATATGATTAGCACACATACACATAGTCTTATCTTATGTAATATATATATATATGATTATCAAACATACACATTAATAATGTATAGGTTAATCACGTTAAATAATGCTGTATGTAAATCGTATGCACCGGTATGCATCTATGTATGTATCATTTACACAGCTCCTTTAATATAGCGCCTATTACATATCTCATAAAGCGCTATATATGTTAGATATGTGTGTTAATGATTATATGCTAATCCAATATTTTAATCATAATTAATCACATGATAATCCGAAATGTGCGGCACAGTGGGCTATCGATAATGAATTTGCGGCTGCGGGTTCGACTCCGTGTAACGATCCTGGGCAAGTTGTTTGCGCACACCACGCCTCTGTCTGCAAGTGGGTATAATTTGATACCAGCGTAACCTGGAAAGTAAATGGCAAGTCCTGCGATGCACTGGCCCCGTTTCCAGGACTTTGGGATTCGTCCATTGCCGGCTCAAGGGCCTAAAGAAAAGAAAATGAGTGCCTCCGCTGCGTCTCACTTGTGGGATATGGGATACTTTACTTTACTTTAATACGATGTACGTTATTCTGTAGGAATTCGAGTGCAGTAGACTGCAGTGTTTCAGACTTTGAGGACCAGACATCAACTGAGAACGCCATCAAATCCGAGTCCTGTTCTCCGTCGACAGGCCATCAGCAGCACCAGTCGCCATCCAAGCAGCATTCTCAGCAGCATCCTCAGCAGCAGAGGGAAAATGAGCTTCAGAAGGTGGACGATGCCAACAGCTTGGCATCTTCCTCCACATCACCGTTTCCCTGCAGTCAGAGGGTCTACGGTGCTGCTCCCGTCTCAGCAGCTTCGTCTTCGTCGCCCGAAGTGCCTCGCACTCACCTGCGCCCTAACCAGCATCAGCATGGTCAGCACACTCCGCAGCAGCAGCAGCAGCAGCAGCAGTCATCTCACTCGTACTATTCATTTTCCTCTCACCTTCGCAGCGCGCACTCCTCGTCCTACTTCGGCCAGAACGAAGATGCTCCATCGCATGGAATCGTGGCCAGCATGCATAGGCTTAACGACTTCCTTATTCCTTCGTCATCCGTAGCTTCAGTCGTCTCCTCTTCCTCATCTTCCCTTAACAGACATCAAAGTTCATCGTCCCTCATGCATCCAGATGACAACCGATTGTACACGACACACTTAGACTACAAGCTATGAACTTTCCGCGGTGTTCACGAATACGTTTTATTCATCCGTGATTTCTAAAAGCTGAGGCGGATACGGTTGCGTGCAGGCGAAGCTTATTTCGCACTTAAAAGTGCCGATATTAAACAGTGCAGCGTGCACTGCGGGTTTAAAAGTGCCTTCAAAAGGTTTAGTAGCTTTATACGTGCATTTTGAAAGGTTTCTTTGCGCATTGCCTTCCGAGAGTGCCTTAACAATGCATTTTTGCATTGTCTTTGCATTTCCTTCAGATTGTCCTTACGGTGCCTTCGCGGTGCCAGTCCGGCACCTTTTTGAGGTTCTGAAAAAGCGTTATATAAATAGCTAGATAGTGCAACGTTGTTCAAGGCTAAATCAATGGCTATTAACTGCTGAAATACTCAATACTTGACAATACATTACAGCAAAACTTTACATAAATTTACAAGAATGCATACGCATCGTTTACAGTAATATACTGTAGCAAAAGCTAGTTAAAGCGTTATATGTAACCCGTATTGTGATTACAAAGTAATGTAAATGCAAATTTTTGTAACGATTTTCATGCTTTTTGATGATCATGTTATTTTCACGTGCAATCATAGATTGGCTGTAGGTGTCTTCCGTAACAGTCATCTATATGCAGTCTAGCAATATGTTTTTTCTCTCTAGGAACTGGTCTCGTAAAAATAGTCTCATACTGTAATAACAGGTAGCCTGGCTTGGATTAAGTAGGCCCTTATTTAATCTTAGAAGTTAATGAACTGCATCTATAGGAGGCGGTCTCTTACACAGGAACCAGCAGATGACGATTCCTGCGATTCCGGGAAGACAGGTCACTTTAGGCATGCTTCATTCGTCCATCCATCCATCCTTTCAATCCATCCATCCATCCATCCACCTATCCATCCATCCATCAGTCCGTCCGTCGATCCATTAATTCATCCGTCGATCGATCCATCGATCCATACGTCGTCCATTCTTCCTTCGATCCATTCATTCGTCGATCTATCCATTCATCCATCCGTCCGTCCGTTTATTCATCCATCCATCCGTCCGTCCGTCTCTTCAACCTCGTAGCGAAATCTCGTCTCTACCTCCTTGTCCCTGACCAGATATACAGGTCGAGGAACCCAATGACCCTATTCTTCTCTATCTGTGCCACTTTTAAAATTGCTTGATAGTTTCGTTTGCTTTCTTTGTCAATCCTTTAGCCCTAGTCATAGTTTTTTGGCTTTCGTGTGGCCTTCTTTCCTTCACTTCTTCCCTCAAGCACCTTCTTCAGAAGAGTAGGCCTATTCCCACTACCAATTTCTGACCGATGTAGTATATCTGTCCCATCATCCCATTGTCCACATCCTCATGTGTTTCATCTCATTATAGCCTTTAAGATAGTCTTTGTTTTCGCCATCATCGCCGTTAGATGGCTGACCTACAGTAAAAGAGATGTTAATTCATGACTGATCATAACTATTGGTTGCTGTTGGTGACGAAGACAGCGATCACAACGACAAGAACAACAACAACAACGACGACAACCATGGCGACGACGACGACGATGATGATGGTGATGATATTCATAGTAACAAAAATTGTAATAAAACCAATAATAAAATAATAGCAATATAATTAATAACAATAATAAATAATGGTTGTAACAAATCGTTGGGCTGAACAAGTGCACACGATGTGTTATATAGTTTAGGAATTATGAAGCGGGCTACTGCTCGTAAATACAGTAAAATTAGTGATGTTTTTGGAAGCTTTTTGGAGACTTTTAACAATAAAAAGACGCCTATCGCTGTATGTTCTCGATGTCTTTGTACTTTTACTCTCCCACTGATTCTGATTCTTGTTCTTTGTGTTCTAGTTGTTGTCTTCCTCTTTATCCTCCTCCTCCTCCTTCATCTCTTCTTCCTTCTCGTCCTTCATCTTTCTTTTCACCTTTATTATCTCTCTTCTTGTGCTCATTCTTTTTTCTTCTGCTTCTTTCCTTTCTTTCATTTCTTCCTCCTTGTCTTTATTTTTACTTTCTTTCTATTTCATCTCTTTTTCAATTCTTCTTCTTCTTCTTCTTCTTCTTCTTCTTCTTCTTCTTCTTCTTCTTCTTCGCGTTCTTCTTCGCGTTCTTCTTCTTCGCGTTCTTCTTCTTCTTCTTCGCGTTCTTCTTCTTCGCGTTCTTCTTCTTCTTCTTCTTCTTCTTCTTCTTCTTCTTCTTCTTCTTCTTCTTCTTCTTCTTCGCGTTCTTCTTCTTCTTCTTCTTCTTCTTCTTCTTCGCGTTCTTCTTCTTCTTCTTCGCGTTCTTCTTCTTCTTCGCGTTCTTCTTCTTCTTCTTCGCGTTCTTCTTCTTCTTCTTCTTCGCGTTCTTCTTCTTCGCGTTCTTCTTCTTCTTCTTCGCGTTCTTCTTCATCTGCGCAATGCAACTCTTTTGACTTCTGCTTCATCTGTTTCACAACATCATCATTAGCACCAAAAAGCATTTTAGTATACAGCGATCATTGTAAATGTATAGGATTTATATAGCGACCGTATAGCCTCGACCCCACTCATTCTTGCAATGAATTTATCAGATGAGATCCTTCACCACCGCTGCCCGTTTGAATAGACCTGAATACTTCATCTATGCACGAGGGAAACTGTTGTGAAAAACGCCAAACATCGGAAACTTCCGTCTGGAAAATAAATTCAGCCGGGACAACCACGTGTCGTACATTCCATCTCCTCTGCGTAGGGAATATATATATATATACGCAGGGAGAGAAAGCTTTGTGGGAACACGCATATGTATATAGGTTTATATATACATATACATACATATGAATATATACATATATATTTACACTTATAGATACAATCATATAAACACATATACCGGTATAGAAGCCATACGCATATTATAGTAATATACATATATATATATATTTACATTTATAGATACATAAATATATATACATATACCGTATAGCATCCATATGCATGTTAAAGTGTTATATATATATATATAATTATATACGCATTCCCTTCGTCCAAACGGTAGCCCTTTAATGCAGACCAGATGTCCGGCGCCCTAGACACCTTATAGTTTACTTTGCTACACTGCCGAAATATATAAAGATTATATAAATATATATATGTATTTATCTATGTGTATATATATAAGAACGCGTTCATATACACGTGTGTTTAATCTCCGGTACACCACACGTCCTTCATTATATACATATCATATGCATGTGTCTATAGCATTTATGTATGTATGTATATATATATAATATATATGTGTGTGTTAAATATATATATATGGGTTGTTGGTAAATGAAATGCGGATTGTAGTCATTATCTGGCGTTGCCACTATTATTGTTGTTTTCTTGTTATTCCTTATCTCTGCTTCGTTCGTACTGCGTTTCCGTCCTATCACTCACTGTCAGACTCTAGGTAGCCCTCCATCCTCCCTGCTTATACCCCTCTCCCTCGGGACGTTGACAGTTGCAGCAACAGAGGATTATTATTAGAGGAAGGGAGGGTTGCGGCGACGGGTACTTATCGGGCATCCGATACCCGGCTGTGCTGCCACTCCCATTCGTCTTGCTCCGGTTACTGGTTGTTGAAATTTTGACAGCCGCAAGCGTTCGCAGGCGAACTCCGAGTCTACATAGTCGAAGTATCGGCGTTTTTAGACTTCGCATGCGCATATACATAGTCCCGGTACTTATGCAAATAGCTGCTCATATCTACAGCATTCATAGACATAGTTCCAATACTTATGCATATGGCTGCTCATATCTACAGCATTCATAGACATAGTTCCAATACTTATGCATGTACATCGTTTAAAGACTACACATGCGCATATACATAGTCCCGGTACTTATGCAAATAGCTGCTCATATCTACAGCATTCATAGACATAGTTCCAATACTTATGCATATGGCTGCTCATATCTACAGCATTCATAGACATAGTTCCAATACTTATGCATGTACATCGTTTAAAGACTACACATGCGCATATACATAGTCCCGGTACTTATGCAAATAGCTGCTCATATGTACATCATTTACAGACATAGTCCCGGTACTTATGCATATGTACAGCATAGGCGTGTAGATACCGTCTGGTCGGTTAGGAAGTTCTTTGGAATCCATTCAGTGGTTATAATGGGTGAGTGATGAGCGAACGAATCTTGCAACGTCCCCCTCGACTGATGATAATTCTTTCATTCGGTTCATAAAAGAAATGGGCATATTCCAACCACGCCTGAGTTGCGTTGCTAATCCGAAATAATAATAATAATAATAATAATAATAATAATAATAATAATAATAATAATAATAATAATAATAATAATACTCAGTGCTTTTTCAGACGCAACTCTCCGAAACGGCGTTCCGGCACCTTTTCTTCGGCTAATAAAAATAATTTAGTTTCTAATAAAAGAATTGTGTTACTAAGTTATTTTAATTATGCAATATAATGTAATTTATTTTAATTCAATTTCAGTATTTACAATTTTACACTGTTTTCAGTGTTTATTGATTGATAAAAATAATGAAATTTTAGCAAAAAATTCCATAATTGTTCAGTTCCGGAACCTTTTTTCTAGAAAAAGCACTGATAATAATAATAATAGTAATAATAATAATAATAATAATAAAAAAAAGAATAATAATAATTTCGGAACGTCGTTCTAGTAAGGCCTATGTCATTACCCTAAACTCTTCACCACTGGTTCGTACTTTGCAAAGACAACCAAGGACCCCCATCCTTATCTCTCTCTCTGCCCCTCTCCTCTCCACTCCTCTCGCTCCGCCTCTAGCACCAAGAACAGTGACGGCGTCCCCTCAACAGTAGTTTCCTCGCTCACCCCGGCAGACCCCAGCGGGGGTCGTTCGACGTACAAAGGCGAGCGATAATAGAGATCCTTATCAGCACACAGTCGACCTCCCGATACACGTACGCCTCCATCGGTCCATCCATCCATCCATCCCGGACCCGTTAATCGAAGACAGAAGACAACAACCAGCAAAGCATAAAGGAAAAATGTGCCGAAATTACCCATGTATAGCGTGCAGGCGCGTGTTGCCGGCGCTGCTTCGCTGGTTCGTCGCAAAGCGGCGCTTTGTACGGCCGCTCTTCTTAATACCCCGACGCTGATCAGACGTCGAGATAGCGCTGCTGATGCCTTGACGCGCATCAGTGTCACTGTCGTCACGCAACGTCACCTCGTGTCACGCTCCGCTCGACGGATACACATGTTTTCACAGCATGAAAACATATGTCGTGCTGCTGCACGCCGAAACGCCCGGTAGATGGCGTCGCTTAATTAGCCTCTCTGGTCCAAGAGGACGGTCGGTCGGTCGGTCGGTCGGTCGGTCGGTCGGTCGGTCGGTCGGTCGGTCGGTCGGTCGGTCGGTCGGTCGGTCGGTCGGTCGGTCGGTCGGTCGGTCGGTCGGTCGGTCGGTCGGTCGGTCGGTCGGTCGGTCGGTCGGTCGGTCGGTCGGTCGGTCGGTCGGTCGGTCGGTCGGTCGGTCGGTCGGTCGGTCGGTCGGTCGGTCGGTCGGTCGGTCGGTCGGTCGGTCGGTCGGTCGGTCGGTCGGTCGGTCGGTCGGTCATCTTAGAACAAGCTAACTGCAGCGAACCAGTTTTCTTTTCGAAATAGGCTCAGGATGGTACAAGATGCTTCTTTAGGCAAGATGACTGTAGTCAACACCACCGTCTTGACATGACGACGGCAATGATGGTAATGGTAGTAGTAATGATGATGATGAAGATGATGATGATACTACTATTAATAAAGATAATAATAATAATAACAACAACAACAGCTACTACTTCTACTACTACTTTCCTCCATCACCGATCACCATCTTCAATGCAGCACCGTTTCCACCGAAAAACCATCAGCGAAGATTAGCCTTTCTAGAAAAAGACACCCTAATTTTGTATTCCTGAGGGATTATACGTACCTCGGGTAAAGTAAAGAACTACAGTAATAACATCGTATCGTAATCGTAAACTCGAATTATCTGCACCGTTCAACGAAAGCTAAGTCGCGGAAAACCAGCTTATTCACAAGCGCGCAGTCAAAAAAATTGGTAGGCAGCAACCTGTTAGTTTCCTCCAGCTAGAGATCGCGAACTTTTTATAAAAAGACACAATCCAAGAGAGCGCTCTGTGTAGTTTGTTCTGTATAGGCGCCATATAAATTGACAAATACAATATAAGAAACAATACAATTCACTTGTTACCCATTCAGGCCCGCATATCTTTCAAAATCTGTCTACTTATGTTCAAAATTATGTCAGGCTCTGCCCCGTCCTACCTGTCCTCTCTAGTTAAACCTTGTACTTCCACTGAGTCCAGGAGAAGATTGCGTTCGGCTTCAAAACGGGACTTTGAAGTCAGAAGAGTTAACCTACAGTTTGGTAAAAGATGTTTGAAGTAGCAGGTCCAGCTGATTGGAACTCTTTACCTGAATCTATTCGAAGATGCTCTTCAATAGATACTTTTAAATTAAAACTTAAGACTCATTTATTCTCTCAGAACTATAACTAATTATTATGTTGTAACGCGTCCTTTGAATAAGACATTGTTTTATTAAGGCGCGTCATAAATACAAGTTGTATTGTATTGTATTGTATTGTACAAGAGCTGTGATCCAGAAAGGTCATCGTTTACACAGAAGAGGTGACCATAAGACACAGGCTGCTCTGATTTTGCACATGCAAGGCCACGGGGCGTCGTCTTGTTTTAATGTATGGCATGACCACAATATTAAGCCTAATAAGTCTATTTTATACCCTTAGGTTTCTCTTTCTCCTTTAATTTCATTTCTGGTTATTACATATCTATCTAAATGGGGCTTCGAGCAAGCATTATTTAACCAAGATTGATCTTGATTGGCAAACTGCATCGGCCTTTCACTCAAAACTGAAAACATTCGTCTTTCACAGATCCCATCCTGACACCCCTTCTTCCTCTTTTCTCTCTCTCTCTCTCTGCTCTCCAACCCCAAACATCACCCCCATGGCTGCCACGCTCTCTCCGTCTGAGTTTTGAATCTTGACCTGGAACCGAACCCTTTTGCCTATCGATTTTGTTTTGACTGATCGCCTGTGAATAAGCTTGTCCCCGCGACTTATTATTTCGTTGGGCGCTGTAGAAATCTCGGAATTACGATTACGATTACGAATACTGGATATCCCAATCGTAGGCTACTATACAGTGTATAGTATAGGTTATGTATTAGCCTAAAGACGGCATTTCAGTAAGATGCTTCATCGCGATATTTGGAAAAACCGAAACCGATACCGAAGCTGCTTTGCAAACCTACCAAGAGAAATATCGAAAAACCCATATCGACTTAAATTTCTGCAAACGACCCAGATCTAACTCGAGATAAAGTTGCATATCTCTTGCAATGCAACTCTTCTTCGTAGCTTTCGCTAGGTGGCAGCACTGGACGACAACCGCCGACAACACACTTCAATCGTTGTTTACGAAGGACTTTGGGCAGGATGTTGTCAAAATAATTGTTCCACAGCACAGGAAATTGACTTTGGCCTTGAAAAGCAAGATTGTCAGTTGGACCTAAATCTTAGTCTTATTCTCCCATGCAGTTTATGTAAAATGAAGGGCTGATGTGCACTTCCACATCCTCGGAAACTCTCGGTAAACGCGAACGGCAATACGCCACTACGCGTGAGGATGCCAGTTCGCATACCGATCGTGGCTTATTTCAGAGATTTACATCTCGGTCTAGTACGGTCCGTGCACGGGGACCTTAAATGGCGTGACGCCCATTCAAACGGACAGCGATGGTGAAGGAATTCACCCGATAAATTCACTGACAAATGAGCAGGATCGAGGCCATACAGTCGCTTTAGAAAACCGTGTACATTTAGGGAGGATGGCCTGCATTTGGTCAATCCTGCACTGGGTCAGTGGTGGTATCTTAGCTTTGATGATAAATACCAGTATAGTAAGTTCATTTATTTATACTAACAAAAAGTCAGAATACAGTCACTCGAGTAAACGAGTTAATATAATGGGAACCACCTGGCCCAAAAATGTATATTTTATTCTATAGCGACCGTATGGCCTCGACCCTGGTCATTTTTCAATGAATTAATCGGATGAGATCCTTCACCACCGCTGCCCGTTTGAATGGGCGCCACGCCATTTAAGGTCCCCGTGCACTAGCCCGAGATTTAAATATCTTACATAGTCACGATCGCTCGAACCAATGCAGGTGTTGGGTTTTCCAACATCGGACAGTCCTGAGATTCCATGAGGACACAGTAATCTAGTTTATGGCATATCCCTTTAGAATATTAAAATACTGAAATGGCCTGTTATTGGGTACCTCTAGCTTCCAACCACCACTGTTTGGAGCATATGACTCTATCACAAAGTCTCTGACAGTAACTTAGTAAGCCAACACGTTCTCTACAGAGAAATTTGGCCTATTTACTGTAGATATATCACTAAATCATTGTTTAATTGTGTGTTGGTCTGAACGTTGGTCTAAATGCATTCCATCATTTTACTTTACTGCCGGGTAAATGTGTCATTTAGCAAAAGCTGTATAAGGAAATTCTAGAGTTGCATACAGGCCACATGTGATGAGATAGGATACACATGTATATAGCAGTAGGGCAACATGTAACATAGGCCAGCTGTGCGATTGTAGGCCTTCGATCACGTTCAGGCCATTGCAAACAGAAGTCGTCATTTGTTACAAATTCATGGTTTTCCTTCACTGAACGCTGTGTAAATTGTAAATGGCCGCATTTCTTAGTGCAACAAAAGCTGTGCCGGGAAGACCAGCTAAACTGCCGGTGTGTGGTCAAAACCCCTAAGAGCCTGGGTTGTTGGGTCAGTTTCAGTGCAGTGATATGGGGTGCAGTAATACAGCACAAAATAACAATTAGCAACAGACTACACTTGACTATGACACCCACAATTCCTCGCTCAGCTGATGGACACATGGAGTACTAACCATTGTCTTACTTACTTACAAATGTCCTACTTATAGTGAAACTAGTAAAGCCAGACCAAAGAAGTTTCTCAAGCAAAACTATTTTTTTCTGATATATTTCTTTTTTCCAGAAATATATTTTAAAATTATTGCATTAATTCCTCCCTTCTTTCGTTTCATCCACGTGTAAGCTCCTCTAAGGTGTTAAATATTTTTGCACACCAAAAATAAACTCTGTTTCTCCACCTAAGCCTATCCACTCCAAATATGGGTATCCAAGCATGACACCCAACTGTGCATACATTCATGAAGCTTTGATATCGAAGTGTGGATATTTTGATGAAGCGTGGACATCAAAGCGTAAATATATACGCTACAAACACGATCGATATTTTAATCAATCAAACACACATTCCAAATTTATTTATATACAGTAATATCACTGTACAAATTAGAAGAAGTGCACTATACTTCAGTTACTAAAAGCAAACACAGAATAAAAATCAAGAAGCACTTACAAAATATACATGGAGATCAACAACAAAGTCTGTACAACAGCCACTTGGAGGCTATCACTGTATCCAACTCTGACAAATTTGATTGTTTCGATGGCCAAATTTAAGAAGTTTAACAAAAGATTAAAAAAATGCAAATAAATGAATCTTTTGAACATTGCACAGAATATCCCGAACGAATAACCACCTTGCATCTTGTACAAACGTAGTTCACGCTAGCAGAATTACGCAGCAAATGAATGGAAAATTTCTTAATCACCACTAGCTTGTAAGTCAATACACACTCAACTCAAAGTAATAAAATAATACCGACAATTACAAATTCAACACTAGCTTATGTCGAAAACATATTAATTGCAATTAAATCAGTTTCATTTACAGTAAAATTAATGATTTTACAGCGAAAGTCTTTCGAACTGAAGACAAAGCTAGTGACGTTCGATTTCTTCAGGAATCATTAGTCACAGCAGCAAACTGGTTCTGGGTTATGACCTTCCAATTCAGACAAGGAAATCAAAACTTAACAAGCAACTTAAATCAAACTGCAGCAGGATTTTGAATTCATAATGCAGACCCTTAAACATTCTAGGAATCAAAATCTCAATCCAACATAACAACAAAACCAACGACTTCAAACTTAGCGTTAAAAATGTCCAGAACAGCATACTGTAATGGAAAAAAACAGAATTTCATAATCAGCCAAATTTGCTCGTAAGAAATATCAACCAGCAACAGTATCGATTCCGTTGAAGTGCAAGGCCGACTTGATTTATCCACAGCATGCACAACAAAAGGCATTTATCAAAACAGCTTAACCTTCCACACAGCAAAATATGAATGAAAAACGGCAGTTTTTCCTCTGAGCCTTCTCCACGCAATGCTATCAGATAACAACCAAGGCAACTTAAACGATGTAATTATATGTAATTACAGAAACCACAATTACACTTGGCCTGCAAGCATCATTTCTGTAAAAGTCTAACCAGTCATTTTCAGAAAACAATCATTCTTGCAACTAGTAATTTTCCGTACCACTTTTCTGTCTGGCAAAGCTTGCATAACCATGGGAACCATTCCAAAAATCTTTAAAAACAGAACTCATTCTCTAATAAGGGCACCGCTGCTCAACGTGAAAATTATTCCCTCTATGAAAATACAGTTGCTTTTGTTTTTATGGCAAGAACAGAGTTCTGCAAGAATGCAGGACAACATGAAAGATAAAGCAGAAAGGCCTGGACAAATTGGCAAACATCTGTCAGTTGGAACAAAATGAGAAAATTGCTAATCCCAGCAACAGAATATAAAAAGAACAATTCGAGTCTGTTCTCAGGCTTACACACAGAACCTGCAAACCAGACAGATAACGGAAGTTGACGAAAGACAAAAAGAATACTTGACTAAGACAGCAAAACTTAAAAAAGCCAAAGATTTTGTCAAAAATCAAGAATTTTCTCAAGCAGAACTGGGAACAGCTTAAGCTTCTCATGGTCTGAAATGCACGATTAAACAACAATTTGGTAAGACAGGAAATCTAAAACAAAACACAAAGAGCTCTTCAAATGTTTCACAATTGCCACCAAATGAAGGTACATGTTCAGAAAATATGTCACAGCAGTATTTCATAAAACACACTGAGACAGTGCAGTTCATTTCAAAAAGAGAACACATGCAAATGCATTAATAAGCAGCACATCATCCTAACAAGCTATTCACGAAAGAACAAGACATGTTACAAAATTACCATAAAACAGTTACGCTCAAAAGCGCATTCTAGCAAAATGCTTAAAATGTAATTCACAGTTAAGTTCACTCTTATTATTAGGAAATTATACTTAATATTATGACAAGTGGTTTGTATTAACTATATAGCAACAATGCCTATAAAAAATAATCCAACAATGCAATCGTTAATGATCGTCATCACATCATCAAGGCACATACAAAGACAGCTGAACACTTTCAAGCGTTCTAAGAAGGTACGAACACCAGATGTTCCTCCAGTTGAATGATCATACGAAAATGGAAACCATGCAAGAAAAGCAAGAAAGGCCTTCAGATCTTTATCAGACAACTTACGGCAAACTTCACTTTCCTTCCTTATTTCTGAAAGTCCTACTCGAGTTACCAATAACCATCAGACATGGTACTTAATGTAGTCATTAAGGGCATTAAAGAAGATATGGTAATTATGTCTAATGGAGCCCTCTAAAGGCACAGTGCTGATCTAAGTGGAAAAAATGACGCCAATTCTACAGCGGCACAATCTTTCGCACTGATGGTACAACTCGGCAACATGACGAAAACAAATGTGAATCCCAGAAGTAGTGGTAACTCTTAAATGTTAGCGTTTGATCTGTCCAAATGACTCATCTAAATAGTTTGATAAAACGCATATTTATCAAACAGCAGCAACTTCACCGATTGACAGGGTTTCAGACAGAGTAAGACATTGTTCTGATTTCCTACAATGGCCAGTGTTTGAAGGAAACACCTAAAGCACAATATTTGTATTGAAGTGCACAAATTTTATGGCTCATTATAAACTGTCCGTACTTCCTGGGAAGATTTCTAAACACCAAAAGTCCTGTCTACAGCAGTCCACATCTCAGTTGTCTAGCACCTTGCAATATCAGATGGAGCACCGGGTTTAAATGCATGTCAACTCATGCCACGAAAGGCAGAGAGGTATGAAGAGTTCGCATTCCATCAGATCGAAAAGTTTAACACTTTCACATTAACAAACAAGGCACAAGCATGATGAGTAACTGGGCCAACAGATTGTCATCAGCAACTGTACATGGCAAAAACTTTTCACCAGTAACAATCGTTCAAGAAATTAACCACCAAATACATCCACAAACTAAAAATTTTCAATTGATTTTTTTGTAAGAAGTACACAGCTTATGTGCCTTAGACCTAGCAATATCGCATGGTCTACAGTTTTTGGTGTTGTAAGTTGGTAAGTTCCAGTCAGGTGGGAACTTGATTCTCGGAGCAAACTCAAAATTTCAGCCACCACTAAATCCAAGTAGTTTTTAAAATATCATCTAAGTGGTGTTTTATATAAATGTTTTGTAAGTTAAATAAAACAAAAAAATAACTAAAAAGTACTTTATTTTGTAAGTACCCAGTTACACTGATACAAAAGACTGTATCAAAGTGCAACGTTAAAATACCTCTGAGAAAACTTTGACTAAACCAAAAAGACAGGCAAGCTGTGATAACTTGGTCTTATGTTCTACCTAGACTCCCAAAGGTGTGATCTTTAGCTCATTCCATCTCCAGCAATATTCAAACTCATCAGTTGGACACCCTTACCATTCAGTCACCCAATAAGCCACAGAATATGGAATGAAGAGATACCAAAGTTACATCTGTTCTACCATCAATCAATAAGATTTAGGAATTGAGAAAATGCTATGCTAAATGTTTATGTTAGGTATAGTGTTAAAGCTGATTTTCACCTATTACAACGTAACGCAGTGAGCATTTATCAGGTCTGTCACATTTAGAAAATTTCGTAGGGTCAAGGACTGTAAATGCATCCCAACTCAGTCAAGAAGGAGAATCGCCACTAAACCAGTGCTCACTCTCGAACCTTAACAGTAACATCCACGTACAAAATCAATACTCATTTATAATACACATTCCATAATTAACAAACTACCATACTTATACCATACTTATACCAGAATAAACAACTAAACGATGACAACAACAAGCTACATCGAATATGGTATCCATACTGTCTTCCCCAAAAAGCCTCAATTAGAAGAAATCCACAAGCACCTATGCCAAACATTTGACCGACAACACTAGACAAAAGGGTGTCAGGTTAACTCACAAAACGTCTGCATTATAAAAAGCTCAGCACAGATACTTAAGAGCTTTTCCAGCCAATAATGAAAGAATTTAAGCCTCAATCGGCTCGATATTTCAGGCTGTAAGCCACAATTTCACCAGCATTAGTTTCGCGTTCACGAGGCAACTTCTAAGAACATCACAAGCCAATCAATATCTAGTAAACATGACAAACAGCAGAATCTTCAGCTAACTTAGGTAACAAGGCAAGAATAACTTGAACTCTCTTCACATTGCCATAAAGAAACCAGTTGACTGGACTGCAAAACGCACTCCGTCACTAAATAACATTCAACACGACGGTTGCACGTGCGGTTTTGCACAGATATAGTACTGTACTGCAACTACTTCATCCCAAATCCATCAACAACGATTAACAACAGAAGTGGACTAACCATAAATCTACTGTAGCAGAGTTTGCTTCAAAGAACTGTCAACAAAAAAAATAAATTTTACACATACATGTAAGCTATTTAGGCATCCGACATAAAATAATTTACACAAATACACTTCCTAGACTTGTTCCATGGGTTTGCCTATAGCACTAGTCAAGACGAAATACTACTATGCTTATGTTTAATTAAAAACTTCCCGAATACTATCACCAAAACTGACACAGTATCAAAATGATGATTAGTACCAAATAATACTTTCACTCACGGTCATCACTTACGTAGGAAAACATTCATTCGTTTGTACATTTTCGATCTAGCAACAGCTAGAAAAGCACAGCATACCAAGTAAAAATCCCTGATCTGACAAAAAACTTTGAAGAAACTTCCATCTAAAAGCAACCAAAATTCTTCAGCACGTGTGTGTACCATGAACACATTTACCCAAAATGAAGCTATGGTTAAAACACCTCTTCAGTCACATAAATTACAATTTTATGCAATACTGTATACTAATCAGAAAGAAATAATCTTAATCAACAGCCGTACTATGATTAGGAGATACCGGTCACAACAGCATACTCCAAATGAATTCTATAATTTCATTTTGATGAAACAATGCTGAATTTTGAATTGGAAGAAGTTGTAAACTCCATAAGGGACACAATTTTCCTCTGCCAAAAATTACAAAGCGTCGTCTAAGAAACCTCACTTACTACACCAACACCTCCTTACAATGCGTATCATTATCACGCAGATTATGATACAAGGTGGACAAGGATCCCAGATAAAGATCAGTCTTAGAAAATAACCTCATAACAAGTCGGTTCTTGACATGACTCCAAAGACAATGCTATAAGGAGATTCCAGTGTACCAGAAATTATTCCATGCAAAGCTTTTCTTGAAAAATTGCAAAAGCCAGCGCAACTTCATTCCAAAGCCCATAATTAATTGGTCCAATGAGACAAGACAGACTAGTACAGGCACGAAGGCACGAGGCACAAAAGGTTAGGAACACAATAATCTAACAGGTGAGTCGAATCCATTTAGCGGTACTGTAGAAAAGGGAGACCAATTATGCGAGAGTAGGTCTTAAATAGCAAGCGGCTGATGAAGCCTTAGCGCTGCCTCAAGCTGTTCCACTTGATGGAACAACCGAGTTTACCACACCAAACAGAAGCTACAATTCACTGTACAATGTCTATAATTCGGCTTTTAAACAGTTACATCAATGGTATTTACATTCCATGATGATATTCACATATGTAATAAAAATTCAAAAGCAGACAGAGAAACAATTCACATACTTCGCTTTTACCACACTTGGGTATACAAGTAATCACGAAGCTTGTCTTAGCCTCACTTTTCTCCTCCCTCTCTCTTCCTCTGGCCCCATCTCCCTCCTTATTTCTCTCATTCTCTGTCTCTCTCCATCAGTTTCTCTCCAGACATCTCCTAACACCACAGATGTTGTGTATCCTCCGAAACAAGATGGCAAGTGCTGCGGAAACTTAGTACAGACTCTAAGTCATTCTACTCAATACTTTTGAAACAAAGTCAGTGCCAACTTCAGTGACACTGATGCGTAAGTCTTTTAAAAAATCAGATTTCCTATTACAAAAAAACGTTTCCCTGCCATTCACAGCAATCGCTGCCAAATCTAATCTTCAAGTCTACTATGTTTCTTAACAACAACATACCATAAAAAATTGTCAGATGCATTTATTTGTTAATTATAATGCTAGCTAATTTTATTATGTTAGTTAAAGTTAGTACACAGTAATGACATTGCAACAATTAATTTTTTAAATGTACTTAGAAAAACACAAAAAAAGCTTTTCTGAAGTCAAGTACACTATAAAGGAAGAAGTTTCACAGGAAACGTTTGGCATTACATATCATGTAGCCAAACATACCCTTCATCTTCAGAAAGCATAATCCAATAATAAAAAATGAATCAATTTGTTACCTGTCAAAAACTCAAGCCAAAAACTACCAGAAAAGTTAAATGCTGTAAAGATAAAAACTGTCAGTCACAGCAAAGCTTACAAATTATTAGAAGTCATTACACTTGCAGTATCACCTTTCTTCGTGGCTTAAACGTAGCCGATGTACAGGACTGCATTTAGTCACGGTTCAGGGTACATAATTTCCGATTATGGTCTCAATTATTTACTGCAGTGATCATGTGACAGTAACCTGAGAAAAATCCACCACTTGAAACCAAGTGTTCCTCTGCTTAGATGTCGTCAATTCCATCGAAAACATCAGGAAATGCACAGAATTTCAGTTGAAAATCTCTAGCAAGAAATGTCTCGGATCTTTCAGACCCAATAACAGCTTCTTTGTACACTTTAAAATTTTCCATCCCTAGAAAACAACCTGCAATGAAAAAAAACATATCAAGAACTGATTATGTACAAAGATCATTTCAAACTGAAAGTATTTTAACATAACAGGCCATTTACCAGGTTCTGTTCTTGTAGCACAAGTCCTTAAAACACAGTTCCTTAGTTTGGAAGATTTCTTGACTGTAGTGCAAAATTGCAATTAGGCCAGACTAGTCTTTTGTTAAAAGCAGCCTGAAGCAACACCATCTCTCTCTCGCTCGCTCTCTCTCGGCTGTGCTATGGCAATATATATAAAATGTCTTCTTCGTCTTCTTATTATTATTAAGATAACATTTCTCTTCTTACACCCATTAAAACAATTAAGTTAGGTAACGTATGAAATCATACATACAGCACTGCCTAAAATTTACAGCTAGTGTCAAACTTTGATGCAAGGCAATGTACCTCATTTATCTCAAAGCGTTCTTCCCGTTCTCAAGCACATTTTGTCTGTAGGAGTTCACTTCATCAAGTTTCCAAACTCCAAATTCTGAGAAAAAAGAACAAAACATGAAGTTGCTTTTTTACTAAATCTTTATTCAGTTTTTATTCCTGCACAGACAACTAGTCAAATACAAAAACACTCTCCCAAATCTCACTGGTATATGGGAAAAGCAGTCATTTCCTTAACTTACTGGCAACCAAATTAGCCATCAACCAATGACCACTAAACTACATATCTTTACCTCCCTGCAGATAACAGTACCAAATTCTATAGTTTGGTGACAGAGGCAATCATGTGTAAACAATTTGCCAACACCTGTTTTGCAGGTTCTGCTCAGCAGGTTTGAGTCTGCATTCATTATACCACAAAGCAAGTTTTTTTTACAGATAATATCACCCGCAGCACAGTTAAATACAAATCTGAAATGCTCAGTCTGAGTATTTTACTTGTGACATCACACAGTACGTATTCGATCAATTCCATGCACTGCATCTGCAGCAAAGCTGTTCAGACATCAGCCTCATATTCGTCAGATATCAGATACCAGCCTCATCAAGTCAGCATTACTGACTGCAAAAAGAAGCACATTAACAGCTATATCTGTAGTCACAATCACCTTGATGGCCAAGGTTGTTTCGGCAGACTGCAACAAATCGGTTGACCTCATCCTGATTGAATGCAATCAACGAAAAGAAGGGGTACAGCAAAACTAAATGCAGAACTCCCCCATTCAAGAAAATCAGGATGAGTATGAACAATTAATTAGCACCCAAAACAAGCCAAAAATTTTATCAATTTCCAGATCATCAGTGTAGATAGCTTATGGTGGATAATGTTATTTCAGATCACTTAAATACTTAAAGGTTTTTACTCAAAACCTATTATCATTTGCTATTTTTACAACAACTCTTACAGTAACAAAACTCAAAAAGTCCTGACTGAACATAACTGTACTGAATCCGAATAGTGTGACTGCATAACAGTGAAAATGTCGATGATCGGTATAACAGAACTTCAAAATAAGTAGTCGAAGTCTTACATAAAAGTATGACCCAAATCAGTTTTAGATGATGAAAAGATTATGTAAACAATGACCAACCCTTAATTACTAAAGTTATGCATGCAGCCAAACGCACATCCACCTACAATACTTATAGCAAAAAATTTAAAAGTGAATAAATGTTGATATTGGTGTCATAAATCTAGTGTAGTAACTTAGGTGGAAAAACATCCGGTAACTTCTTGTCCATTCAGCTCCACCATTTAATATCTAGAGATCATTATGTCGTAATGGAAAAAATTGTAATTTGATTTAAGTAGTGTTCAGTAAAGGCTTAAATCTGCATACGTGTGTATGCGTATGCAAATGCATATCAATATATAAGCAGGAAAATGCAAAGAATTTCCCTACACACATATAAACAATCATTGTGCCACTGATATAGTAGGGCACACACACGCACGCACACTGCTTACCACTAAGCAGCTCTATGCATGTATATCTGTTCTTGTGAATGTTTATATATCTGTGCTTGCATATGCAGGTGAAGGTGTGTGCAGGTTTGTGCATCTGAAAATACCTGAGTTGACTCGTTCTTTGACTGAAGACGCTGCGACAAACTTTCATCAGCATCAGTGCCATCAGAAACTGGTGTATAACAAGAGGAATCCTGAAATCGACGAACTGTGAAACATACCAAAACAAAATTTTTTAAAAACTGTTTTGTGCTTACATCTTCCATCAATTGTTTTTAGCAAATAATTAAACATTTAGAACTATAAATTTACACCAGAAAATGAACTTTTGTACTCTCCTTGATTTAACTAAATAACAGAAAATATAACTTGCCTTCAGCACCAATAAAGGAATCCAGAACATTTTGGTCCCAGGAAAATATTTCTTTCTCCCTGTTCATCATGTCATTACTTTGGTCACCTATCAGCACACAGGAAGATAGTGTTTACACCTAGCCAAGCGGAGCCCATAGCTGGTTTAAAAAAATCTCTACTCTTATGATCATGGCTTAGAAATACCAGCACAAATAATTTCAGTTAAATGCACCTGTAGCTTCAGTCATATCCTGAATGTTGGAATAAGTTTTTGTTAACAGATACTCCAAGGTCATCGTGTAAAAAGATGTCAGCTTTTCAAATTCCACATCCAGGATTCCAAATTCAAATCTGCTTCTTATCACGTCTGAGAGCCAAGCATACATTGGTCTGATTGGATGACATGCACTGTATTACCCAATCTAATCTAATCTAATCTAATCTAATGACTTTATAGTACCATTATCATAATCCACAAGGCATCAACAGTGGTGGTTTCAAGTGAAAATCACGATCCATTGGAGAAGACCAGAGTTCAGAAACCGGACAAAGTAAGAAAAGTTATTAACATTTGAAGAAAAGTTGAATTATTAGCAAACGTACACATCTGTCTTGCTTCGGCGAAATGGAACGTCGGCGCCGACTGGGGTGTTCTGTTACTAAACGCCATCTGGAATGAACCACGGCCTTCGTCGGCAGGGCTGTTACAGGGCAACGCAGTGTACGGTGGAGGAGGATGAGAAGGCGGTATGGAACTTTTCCTCACGCAGTCGACCACATTCGAAGAGTAGTGGTGACCTGTCACAGTCTGGAAATTGTTGACACACGGTGGAATGATGATTGGACCAGGTCGATTTTTTTTCTTTTTGTAGCCACCCAGCTGGTTGGGATTAAGAAACATTTCGCCCTTGGTTACATTAGAGCCCATCTCAAATCGTGGCATGCTTTCCAAATTCATCCATTTCTGAACTGAAGACATCTTTTGAGTGTGCTGATCACCACCTTGAGCGATTATGACACTATGTGATGGAACGCTGCTTGCCACGCTGCCAGCACCAAACGACGACGCAAGGCGGCTGGCCGTTCCTTCGTTGTGAGAGCCAAGGACATCTACGTTGGGAATATCCATTGCCATTTCGCTTGATGCACCTCCAAACTGTCCATCAGAAAGCAACAGTTCCAGGACGTCAAGCTCTGACGGAGTCTGTTCAATCGACTGGTCAGTGAATCTGATGTTCAGAGGCTCCAGTCCAAGATCCATATCAAAATCATTGCCTGTCTGATCCATTTTCTCATCCAGGAAGTTGTCCTCTTGGTTCAGACGCTTGGACGACATCTGCTGGGACACCAGCTGGTTCTGGCCACAGTTGGAAACATCCGCAATCAATGACTCTCCCAGTCCAAGACAAGGCGCCATCAGAAGTGAAGAAGGTGCCGGCTTCTGTTTCACCTCGCCAAGTGATCTCTGGTGACTGCACAAGTCTGACTCTAGTGGTTGGACAAACAGAGCTGGCTCCTGGTGCTGGGCAGTGTTCATCTTCTTAGCGTCCTCCTGAAATAAGAGCTGCAGACGTTGTTCGATCTCTTTGTCCATCTCCAGCACATCCTGCTCAAAGTTCTTGCTCTTCAGTTGCTGCTGCCGTTGTGTGAAGAGTGGGCTCGGTTGTGAATGCTGATGGATGTATGGGTGGAAAGTTGATTTCTGATGAAGGTGAGTATAGGGGGACTCACATGTCCCACTCTCCATCAGTCCAGACACAGGTGGAAATGGAAAGCGAGACAGACGACTGGAGGAAGTCGGATTTTTCGGAGTGTAAGGCGCGTTTGGTTGAGGAGTGTATGGTGAAAGTGGAGTGTGTGGGGTGTGCTGCTGTGACAATCCGTAACCTGGGTGAATAGGAGTTGCCGAATGGCTAAGAATCCCATTCTCAACAAGGCCAGGCCTTGGCGGAAATTCGAAGAAGGTTGTGTTTGTAGAAGTCTGGGGCTGGTTATGACTGGCAGGATAAACCGCTCGGGCTGGATATGGTGAATGGGGCGTGCAGGGAGTGGACGAACCGCAGTAGGCGGCCGAAGAGGGGCAGGATAGAACGGACGAGTAGCTACGCTGCATAGCATAGCTCGATGTCAGCGGTCTTGTGATATGACTACGTCCTTTCATGTTCAAAGGATTCTTCCGCAGGTGATGGGTGGTAGGAGGGTTAGAGGGGCTGTTGGACAGCAGGGAACCGCTAGATGACTGAAGGTTCTGCGAAGTGAGATTTCCAGAGGAGCCGGGCATTCTGTACCTGCCGAATGTGGTACTGGCCTGATCGGTCATATTCAAAGTAGCCTCAATTTGCTTTGATTCACCCGATCCATGGGGCCGCATTTTTAACGATAGCGATGCGAAATGCTGATTATCTGATATAGCAAACTTCTGGTCAGCATAAGCATGCTGCTGGTCACTTGCCGACCGTTGACAACGAATCTGACCACCGTCTGACACATTTGGATCATCCATCAGACCTGCAAGGCTGTTAGCAATAAACAGTTCTGATTCATTTCCCATAGTAACGGCATGTTCCGAGCTATCCTTCAGCTTCAAGTCCTCCATCTGCGGCAATGTGTCAGACAAAAGATGTTTGTCAACAAAGAACTGAGTTTTGAAGTCCTTGTTCTGTAGTCCGTAATCAGGATAATCAGTCTTTGCCAGAGCATTGGGAAGGTCATAGCACTGATCATCCAGTTCATCGTCCTCTTGTTTCAGGCGCATGGATTCAGGTTGCAAGTTGATCTCTTCGGATGACGACGGCCACTCACAGTGGGATGAATCCTTTGAGGTTTGATCCCTGTTTTCATTGTTCTCAGGCTTAGATGAATCCAAATCCTCATTAGCTTTTTCTGCCTCAGTTAAATCCTATTTTTCAATTAGAAAAACATTTCTTCTATCACTATGTCAAACTCACTTGCACAGTCTTCTAACCCAGTATGACATTGTAAAGTTTCACATTAACAACCAAAGCACGGCTCTCTCAAAGCACATGTTTCAGTACAGAAGCTCCCCTTCCACAAATCCTATCCTAATTCTTCCTCTTCCTCTTATCTCTCTATCTGCTCCAGTTCCAAACATCATCCACCATAGCCGTCTGACTGTCTGCTTGTCTGACTCTTGGATCTTGACCTGGAACCGAACCCTTTCAGCCTATCAATTTTGTTTTGACTGAATGCCTTTGAATAAGCTGGTTCCGGCGACTAAGCTTTCGCTGAGCACTGCAGAAATCTTGAGCTTACAATTCTACATATATATATATATAATATATATTATATATACATGCTCAGTGTTTACAAACATGCACAAATCAAAGTGTAATAGGCACATGCTAGCAGTGATAGCTCATGACCTCCATGTTGTCAAAAGTAACTTAATCCCGGAAACGATTGCAAGTAATTAAGCTAAAGACTCAGACCATCCACATTAAGTGGATTACTGGTTTGGGATCATTTGGTTCAGTCTTTTCACAATAAGAAATTGCAAAACTGAAAAACACTAAACAATGCACTAAACACATGAAAACCATTCATGTTCATTTTGATTTTAAACCAAAAAACTGATCACACAATCCTCTCTAAGCAGAAAAAGCAGCCAACTTTCATCATTTCGACAGCCTCACTGAAAGGCTTCTAAAGCCGCTATATAAACGTCTTGTTTTGTTACATAAAGTTATATTACATCATCAGAGTGAAGTTCATACCTTTTTCAAAAAGCCGCCATGTAGCCTCATGTGACCATTCAGGGCTGGTAGGTTCTTAAATCGACGATCACAAACCGTACACTTCACTGGCTTTGGTTCACTAGAAAAACAATTGAAAAAGCTTCAAAATTAGTTTTAATCTGGCAGTCAGTCCTTTGTTAATATATGAAAACGTCAACAACGGTAACCAGCTTCACTGGGTTTTCCTAGACTTGAGATTAATTCAAATCCTCTTCCAGATTCCACGATCTTTCCATGCCACGCCAATTCTTTACCATGTATCATGTTCTTCTAACCTAATCTAATGACTTCTATATAGCGCTGTTATCATAACACATAAGGTATCAACTGATAGTTGCTTCAAGTGAAATCATTATCAAAATCTTTACCATGTATCATGTTCTTCTAACCTAATCTAATGACTTCTATAGCGCCGTAATCATAACGCACAAGGCTCAATTGATCGCCGCTTCAATTGAAATCATAATCAAAACCATTGTAATTGTAATTTGACATTTATAAAGCGCCACTTCAAGAATAGACTCATCAGAAGCGCTCCCGACCCGAACCAGTGAGACCACTGGCAAATAATACAGACTTCAGGCGCTTGCGAAACTGCGGAAGAGACAAACTGAGGAATACTAGCCAGAGCTCTCGGGAAAGGCGATTCCAGCTATTGGGTCCAACATAGGCAAAGCTTCTAGACTGCGCTGAAGCAGTGCGCATACGAGGGACAGTCAGAAGTATAATCCATGGGAGAAGCCAGGTCAAATTCCTTCAGATCTATTGAGACAAAGGGTACTTTCCATTTTCCATTCTTAGCACACCAAGTAATCACAGCATATTCAAGTTATATAAGCAATCGCTGTGTTTCCAAGTGGTCATTGCGTACAAGGTGGGAACATGAAATACAACCAAAGACACGAGTGTTTGGTCATTCATTCATCTTTTTGTTCAGTAAATAGTTAAGATGCCTCTTCAAGGTATCTACTCGGAGGCTCTCGTAAGTCAGCTTCAGTGAAAGCGAACAGTTTTCAGGAATTGACAAAAAACGCATGTAGTATTTCTAGACAGGTTAAGGTGCCAATCTACAGAAGGCCGCTTTCAGGTAGACTGTCCAATTACTGATAAGGCACGATGTTGCATTGTGGAATTGCATGTCTAAGGAACATGCAATTTACTCCATTTTTACTTTAAAAGCCATTCTGCTGATGGAATGATACTGGACACTGCATCTGTCTATTAAACACGTATAAATTTGGCAACTGGTAGTGGAATAAATAAATAAGTTGTTTTGGGCCTATCTTTGAATGTTGGCCTCAAACACTGTTACTGTTTGAATGCAATTTTGAAGTTGCTTGACATGTGTGATATGCTACAGACAATTCTTCACTGACTGATTGAAAAAAAAAATGCTGGCAAGATATATATATATAAACATCGCTGTAGCCACAATGTGGGAATTGGACTGGTTGAAAGTACCTTATCCATCCAGCAATGCACTGCAAATCACCTCAAACTTTGTCTCCAAACCCCTCCCCACATTTTCATACCCCAACCATATTTTTAATCCCTCATACTTGGAAAACCCTAGTTGTGGCCCTGGTTATAGGTACCAAGTAACTTCACAGCTGAACTTAACCTTTATTCATTTTTTCGTTTTCTATGATGTCTCTTCAAGGTATCTACTTGGCGGGTCTTGTAACTCAGCTTCAGTGAAAGAGAACACTTCAAGACGCCAATCTAGAGGAAGACCAATCTCAGACAGATTGCCCAATCACCGATAAGGCATTATGGCACAACCCTGTAGAGCTCTACTCACTCAAGCGGATTGTATCCAAATGGCCAGGTTGTTTTTTGTGAAGCATTCGTAGGGCTGACGCCAACAGGTGAGCTCAGCAAACCGGCGCTGCCCGGATCCACCCCTCCAGAAAAATGTGTCAGGAAGCTGGTGTCAAACTGAAACACGCTCTCTCCAGAATTACCCGGAATCCGGCCAGAGAGCAGGGCGGCCTCGCTGGCCGACGTAGGCGTAGGGCAGTCCAAATACTGCTGGTGGTGATTTTCGATGTGACGTCGGAGAGATCGCTGGTCACAGTAGCTCTTGTCACAGTTCAAGAACTTACATTCGTACGGCTTCTTAGAGGAATGTGTCATCATGTGTCCATTTCTACAGCAAAATCATAAAACCATCTGAATCAATAAACATAAACAAACCAATGCATGTTCAGCAAACAATTCTAACAGAATTTGTATCCATGAATACAAACGCACATATAAATGCACATACATTAAAAATATATATGAACAATACATATACATGTGCTGCCAGTATATTATCAAAAAAGAAGTTTAGATATATGCACAAACAGTAAACAAAAATTACATGTTTACATCTAAGTATAAATATGCATGTAGACAAATATGTCACAGCATACTGTATTTTCGAAGGCGCTTAAAGTGCTATATTAAGTGAACTGATATATACATACACAGTACATACATACAGTATGTCTGAACCTGAATACTATGCATGACAGGCAACTGCTCAACAAACCAGCTAGTCTGTCACATCATCAACCTCTATATTAAACTCTGATCCCGAGCTTGATGCTAGTAAAATCAGGTACACCGCCTAAAAAATGTAGCCAAGCAAAGCATATAACCACCATAACAACAAAGTCAGCACAGACGTACAGATGATCTTGTCGTTTGAAGGCCTTGGAGCAGACCGAACAGGAGTACTTCCGTTCGTCACTGTGAATCAGCTTGTGCTTGGCCAGTGCGCTGGAGTTGTTAAACATCTTATTGCAGACTGGACACTGTATGATGCCACGTAGGTTAGAGCTGCTGACACCACCCCCTCCGACACTGCCCCCATTTGTGAGCTTTGTGGGTCGTCCTTTGCTTCGATGGACTATGACACTTTTGCCAGATGACTCAGAAGATGATGAATCATGTACTTTTTCAAGAGAGCCTAAAACATCAAAGACAGTTTAGTGTTAAGTCTACAATACAAAAAATTAGAGCTGCATTTCGATTAAAAATTTTTAATCGCGATTAATCGATCGATTAAATTTTTTAATCGCAGTTAATCGCATTTTAATCGCATGTTAGAAAAATGCGCAATCCCAGTTGGATTGCAATTTTACAGTATTTAATATTTCTAATTTAAATGCAATGTCCAAAGTAAAATGTTTAAAGTAGCTTTAAAATGTTTATTCTTTTAAATGCAACCAGTTGTTGAAGCAAACAAGTTTATCCACATTATTTGGGTCCAGCGATGCCAACTTCTTAAAAACAATGTGTCCTGACAAAAAATACTCGTTCACAAGGGACAGTCGTTGCTGGGATGAAAAAAATACTTTTAGTCATGGTGGATGTTGACGGATCGGCCATTCATCGCAAACTATTTTGTGATGGCATTGGTTATGCTATCGCATTTGCCCTGGTCCATTGGCTTAGACATCTCCCGCTGCTGAACTAGCGTTGCCTGGCGTAGTGCAGGTTCCGTTTTATCATCTGCTGAAGATAACGTTGATGTCTTATCACGTTCAGTAGCGGTAAACGCACAACTGGTATGCAGGCCATAGTTCAACGACGAGTTGATATGGTAGTACTTAATTTAAACACTCTTGCAATACTTACAAACGACTTGTCATCCGTATTAAAAATAAAATGTTCGTCCAATACTGTCTTTCCTAGTTTCCTTGACTCCATTCTTTACATAAAACCTAATGTGTAACGGCCGAATTTAATATCACATTCGAATTTACAGACCGCGAAAGAATAGGAAACAAACAACCATAGATATAATAAATGTTGACTCTGACAATCATTGAATATTTTCTAGATGAATTTTCATGGCGCTAATTTTAGTCGACGAGCGCTCGCGGCAAAAGAAAGAAAGATTAAGTTCTTAACGCGTTAATCCTTGCGTTAAAAATTTTAATCGCAAAAATTTTTAACGCGTTAATCGCATGCATTAACGGCGATTAATCAACAGCCCTACAAAAAAATACATGATTGTAATTGTAATCTGACATTTATAAAGCACCACTTCAAGAATAGACTCATCAGAAGCGCTAAAAATTAACAACGTTTTGTGGCAACCAGGGCCGTTAACGTCGATCTCTTAGACCCTGGAAGTACTACATGGGTAATGCATGAATTATCGTTTTAAATTTAAACTTTCCAATATCTGACTTACATTCCGGAAGTCGAACTTGTCCTTTGTAGCTTCAATACAGTGAAGTGTCATATCATGAGAAACTTAACTGAATTTCACATACAAGAATAATTGTGGTCCAGCGGGAGGAAAGGTCAGCTGTGGTTTCTGGACTAAGTATGTCCTGAGATTGCTGATATTATTGGGACATACACTGTATTAGTCAAATGTTGTCTCAATATATTCCCAAATTCCTATCAAACTTAGATTCCAAAGACAACCATCTAAAACTATGTTTCTGAGAAAAGCAGTAGAGAATTCTGCAGATATTTAAACAACCACAGCATAGAAATTATGCCTGGCTACTGTTTGAAACTACATACATGTGCCATATAACAAGGCCTTGGATAATCTGCAAAGTTTCATTCGTAACACGTCACAACTGTTTACACAGCGAGCTACCAAAACGTCACATAATTAACAATCATTGAAAATCAGGGACAAAAACAGCATAGTCTTGCATTCAATAGTTGCTTTGGAAGAGGTTCAAAAGCTGTTAACTGGTATTCAATTCAATTTCCCAATGCAATAAATTAAAGCCAAGTACACTCCAAACCATTCAATTGCCCATATAAGTCTCAAGTAATTTCAATTTGCCACTTGCATGACTTTTCGTTTTGCTCTTTGGACAAGTGCTGTGCTGTGAAGATTCAGTGTCCGGCTTCACAACAGTTAGAACACTATGGTGGCTTTCGTTTAGGAGTGGAAATCAAGTGAAAATCATATCTGAAAACGTGTAATAATTTTGATGGACAGTGAGTCAATGCTCAAAGTGAGTGGTGAAACCACAACAAGATAAAGTAAGTAACTGAGGAAATGCTCTTTAACATTTACGATATGCATGAGCTAATGGTAGGATTTCTTGGAATGACAGAATCTTAATACAAAAAATCAGGCAAATCAAGCAGATGACCAGGGTTTGGAGCTATGAATTGCTACATCGATTGATTTCTAATGCATTATCATAGTCGTGCTATAACAGTTTTGAGATCGGATTAGTTTATTTGACAAATAAATTTTTTTTTGTTCATCAACTGCCAGTATAAATCCACTAGAGAACTTGAAAAACTAAAATCAAACAAAGAGAAAGACCAGATATCTAGACTAATGACTAGAAGGAAATTATGGTTGTCAGAAAAATCAGAAACAGAACACTTGATTCAAAGAGTTCACAAAAGACTCTGTACCTAGGAGGCTCAGACAGGCAACACATAATGAAGCTCACTGTAATTGTAATCAGAAATGTGTAAAGTATCAATTCAAGGTCGCCTCCCTCATCAGACGCACTACCGGCCCGTCATCCCAGAACTGGGTAATAATACAGCAATCAGCAATGCATAGGAACCTAGAACTCTGGCAGAAGGCAGCATTAAAGCTGCTGTTTCAACAGTAAAGATGGGCTGCAGTGAATCATTAAAAAGTTAATGGAATTGATTGATATCACTACAAAAACAATAAAAATGCACAATTAAAATGCAGAAGATTAAAGAACTGGGTTTTAAAACTATGTGTGCAGGATGTAGAACAGGTAAGAGGTGTTAGGAAGTGTTGAAATGGTTAATTTTGGCAGGATATGAACTGCTATAAAGATAACTAACAAACAGCTGTGGGAAAGGAAGTGCTTTGCAACAGGATGGAGTGTATGTTGAAGTGAGATTAAAAAAAGAGGCAGCAATCATAATGTAGATACGGATGGAAGTCTTCATAGATTAGAAACAAGTTTAATATATCCCGTTCACCCAGGGTACATGCAAAATTCTGCTTTAAATAACCTACAGAACATGCTTGCCTGGAAATTCGAACAAAAGCCAACTCAACCCGAACACGTACCTAGAGAAATAGAACTTTTAAGGAAAGTTTAACAAGCCAAGTCAATCTTGGTAAATGTTTTGCTTCCCACCAGCTTGCAGGGAGGTCCAAACACACATGCAAGCACAGTCTGAGCCCTCGAAAAATAATTAAAAGATGGCATTTCACGCACAAAAAGCAAAGTATCAAATAATTTGAACAACAAAACCAATACACAGACAAAAGCAGGATTTAATTAAATCCTGTTTAGTTACACGAGTACCTAAACTTGACATCCAGCTGCATTAACTGCGAGATGTAATAATGTAATTGCTGCTTGTTATCAACTTAGTTGAAAGATGCTGCCTGCATCACAAACCAGCTACACAGACTGGATGCATCTGCACAGATGAATTTAGCAAGCATGAACTGGCTTTCAAACCTACATATACCCATAAAAATTCAAAGGATTATACATAACCACATATGTTTACACTTAATGACCTAATGTTTGTTAATTTAGCTTCTTGTATTTACTTACTGAGCTGCTCTCCAATGACAATTCACTGACAATTAATGACAATAATTACCCAACTGCAAGCTGTGGACTTGCTCAAAGGCCCCTCACAGAGATCAGGTTTCAACCTGATCACTCCAATAATCTACCATTGAATCACTGTTCAACTTGCAGATCTGCACAAAAGCACTATGCAAGTAATATTGTTTCAAATGAAGTTTTTCACCCAATATTTTCAAATTTAGCATGACCTTGCTTCTTTAGAAGCACTGATGCAAAGCAACACGTGTGACAGAACATAGTACATATGCACTAAGAGCAAGTATAACATTACATAATGGTTTAATGATATAAAGCTCTACCATTTCAGACGAATATGACGCATTCTAACCTGTTCCAAAAGTGACCCTGACCCTGACCCCCGTGCATGCAGTCCTAAAGGCATGCCTGCAATAAATTTGAAGTTACTGGATGAGTAATGAATGGGGTAAGCTCAAGATTCAGTGCTGACAGCTCATTATGGACATTAAACTCATAAATCACTCGCTTATTCAGAACTTCATTCTGAACATTTCTGCCTGTTAATACACCACATCTTGTTCACTTTGGCAGATCAAGTTTATCATTTGCATGCCTTCTTGACAACTCTTTTATGCTAGGACAAATAACATTTCTGAAACTGTGTTCTGAAGTTATTTCTTAAGTCTATTTTGGATATTTTGCACCTTTGGGTGGTAATCGGGCCCCTCCTCTCTATGGCTGACTATTTTTAATTGGTCAACCTTACTCAGGTTGACTGCTTCCCTCTGCTTCCCCGTTCGTCCGTTGGTTCCAACATAGGATAAGGTACTGTTTCAAGACCAGATTTACATATGCCCTCTGAGACTGTAAAATTACAGATCTGGTTATGCAGTGGTAAGCTAGGATCCATGACTTTCAGCAACAGAGAGGTCTTGAACAGTCAGATGTGCCATTCAGTTGGATCATGTCAAAACAATCAATGGTCCCCAGCACACCATCTCAGAATTCGATGATTTTAGTTCGGTTTGTAAATCAATATGTGGCAGGAAACCTTGCAAAATATCAGCTCTTAATGTTGCATGGTGTTCAAGATATAACCACTTTTATATCAACGGGGTAGCAACAACCTAATTCTAGGGCATTTTTGATTGCAAATAACTCAGGAATTATGTAAGATACAGCAGTCAAAACTTTGCCAGATTATCAGCTCTTTGCGTAGATTCTAACCATGTAAACATAGTTTGGCCTATTACCGATTAGCCCATCCCAGCTTGAAAATGGCTAACCGTTAATTCCGGCAGTACAAATATTGACATTTGAGCAACCACTGGGTTGGCTGGTATGAGGTATAAAGTCCCATAAGTTTGTGGCTTTGTGGGCAAAGTGATGAATGATCTGATGCATTCTGAGGTATCTGAACTAAGATGATGTGGTGAGGATGTTTCTGGATTTTGGCTGGTTTGAAATGGAATCATCCAGCTACTTACAAACGCCTGTCTTGAAACTCACTGACATGTAATGGCAAAATGTAATGTAACAAGCATTTATATTGTGCCTTTCAAGCATCTCTCAAAACATATAGCCTAAATCTCAATCTGACCATTGCTGCTGGTTATATAGTAAGCCTAAAACTGCAAAACTAGAATCTGGACAACTACAATGATGATACTGCAGAGGGGAAAAGACCCCAGCACAGCAAAAGCACTTCAAAGATATAAGCTAACCTATCTACTTGAAAAGTGAGAGAATTACAACATATATTCCTGAGGCAACCCATGCACTGATAGTGCCACACCAATAAACAGACTACAATCATCTTTGAGTGAATCAGAGAAGATTTAAATTCACAAGGAATAGGAACTAAGACACCAGTTGCTACCCATATATTATAAACAACCAACAATGTCATTCACTGATTTATAAAGTTTGTTTTGTTTACAATTAAGACAGAGAATTATGACATTATACTATTTCTGCGGCTCACCTAAAGCATCCAGACCTTGAGATGAAGAATGGGGCTCAATCTTCACTTCGTCTTTGTAAGCAGGCGACATCGCTGTCAGATCGCTTCGGTCTTTCGGTTCCACCATAGGATAGCTGTTCAATTCGGTGAGATCATCATCATCGTGAAAGAGATCGAGCTGGATTCCAGAATCAGACAGTATCAGTTTATCACTCGACGGTCTCTGCAAATAATCCCCTATATCCGTTGACGTAAACCTGAGGCCTAATGTCACATTATTTCGGTCAATGCACACTGGTGAGCCCAGATGGACGTTGGTCCCCATGCTAAGATGCAGCATGGGAGTCCAATCTGAAAGCAGGCAGCGACGACTGCTCCTGAGTAAGTACTGTACTAAACACCAAGGAAGGTACCATTGGGCATATCTGTATTTCACATCTGAAGCACAAAACATGAACATCTCATCAACGGCATATTAATACAAAAAGCACCCTAAACAAGGTAAGTTAACGAAGAGTAAGGTAGATTACATAAACACTCATTAATAACATGCAGTAGCCCTCTGAGAAGTGAAGCAGAGTTGAAGGATCTGTCCATTGAAACATATAGACAACCTGACAACATTAAATATTCATAACATTGACTACTGCAAATGAATCAGTGTTTAGTAACAAGGGTTCTGTAACACCCCAGGGTTCCAGAGACCGACTTCAAGAAATCATGGAATAAGTAAATAAATAATAAATCATGGGATAATAAATGAATAAATAAGAAATAAACTATGCAAAAATCCTGTGATCTTAGAAAAACATTGAACATCTTACTCCAGTCTTCAATTTATTACCTCTGTATACAAGATTTATCACATCTGACAAACATTAAATGCAAGCAAACAAACCTTCTGCTGTCTGTCAAGGAGGAACTGCAAGTGTGCTTGCCAAATATGTGGCCAAGAATTCAACATTTGCAAAATGAAACAAAACACGCAAATGGCATGTTGAAAATCAGAGTTTTTATACTGACTTTGGATGTGAACATTACTTTGATGTTTATGGAAACTCTATTTTGACTTATCTAGCAGTAATTGAATTGCACTCCTTGCTGTCAACTTTTTCTGGCCTGTAAATGTTTACGCAGATAGGGATTCCTCAGAACATGAAAAATTATTTCCGGGTTCCCTATGTGAAAAAGGTCGGGAAAAGCTGGAATGATCATATCCCATACCACCTTAAAAGCATGTGTTATTCACTGATCCAGCGGGGTAATGCTCAGCGCTAGCTAACAGAAGCAATTACAGTTTGGTCACTGCTCCTGAGCAGATGAACCCTTGCAAGCCCAGCCAAATTCACAATGCAATTCCACACCATCTGATCTGGGGTTCTGGACCACTGTGCAGTCAGAACTATTACATTTTAACAATACTTTTAAAAGAATATTTCAACTTATCTAGAGTCACTGAAACTTTATCGTGACTCATCAGCTAAGCTTTAATTCTAAAACTCTCTGATGAAAATGAAGTTGACTGTTTATAGCATCCAGTCAATGTAACAAATAAAAACAGATCCACCTTCTATTAGAATTAAATGCAGCTTAAAGCCACCCTGCTAAAAGTGATTCAACAGTTCATTATCTTGATCATATACACCGAGCAGCTTTATATATTCCAGGCACCAAATTCCTTCATTCACTTCTTACAAAATGCAGGGCATACTGTGGCCCAGTCCTGGCCCCAGGCGCTGAGGTTTACACAAATTTATTTTGAACCATGCAAAGCAGCTATCATTGCAACTTCATACAGTCATAAATGTTTAAAAAGATTATAATTGTCCAGCAGCCTGAAAACTCCAGCAAACGCATTCCTGTCTGCCATCATCTTATTAGATAATTTAAATGTCTTTCACAAACCGCCTTTAATCAAATTAACAATTATGAAGCAAGTACTAACGGCACAGATAAATCTAGCAGTTCTTTATTCCTGAAAAATGCTACCCTGGTTGGCAAAAGCTCAGCGCCATACACATCACAAGAGGGGAAGAAATCAAGATGAGCAAAAGTTAATGTTACATATACAAGCAATGACCAAGCCATTTGCAATGAGAAAGAAAACAATATACAAACATTAAAAAGAAATTCACAAACTTCATAAGCAAAAACAATAACAATGATACGATTCACAAACTTCATAAGCAAAACAATAACAATGATACAATGCAACAACACCCGTTGTTTCATGTGCAACTCATACCTAGAACAACACATGATACAATGAAAAAAGGTCTTTCCTAACAGTGGGCAGAGTATCTGTGAATAACATCATGATTTCAAGCCATTACTTTGTAATGTAGACTTATTCTGTTATCTCTCAATAGGCAGAAATTCCACAATTATCAACAGTCCCAGCACGTGAGCAGCCACGTCGGTCGGTGACTCACCTTCTGTGTTATTTTGTCGGATTTTCGTTTTAATGCGGAACTTACTCAACAGTTCTGACAAGGGTCTTTGGACCTTGACTGTTATACCTGGACCGTGACCTGCTATACACAGAGTCAATGGTTTGAGGGATATCTAGACACTGAGACATATATCACCAATGAGGGACTGCTGGGCGGTGCTGTTCTCGTGTACTGCACACCCTACCACCTGTTGTAGCTCTATACCATCCATACAACTTGGTCCAGGAACTCTCTGAACATAGTGTTATCTGTCATCTCGGGAAAAGAATCTGTTGGTTGGGCTCCATGTGCGGCTCTCCTAATTATCTGTGCATTGTTTTGCTTGTTGACATTCTCTTCTTAATGACATTTGATTTTAACATCATGTAGTCTAGCATAGGCAGCACTTTTGTGAGGTACTTAAAAGGCTCTATAACTAACTAACTAACTAACTAACTAAACTAACTAACTAACTAACTAAACTAACTAAACTAACTAACTAACAAAAAAACAAACAAAAAACAAAAAAAACTAACAAAAAAAACAAACAAACAAACAAACTAACTAACTAACAAAAAACAAACAAACAAACAAACTAACTAACAAAAAAACAAACAAACTAACTAACTAACAAAAAAACAAACAAACAAACAAACTAACTAACTAACTAACCTATTACAAGTACTCACTTATTCCTTTCTGTTGTTTATTTTGGAATTTCCATTTCACATTTGAGTGTTTATCCTTACGGAGCCTATTACAAATAAAACATGGCTGAAATCTGTGTTTCATTACAGCATCTGTGGCAGGTAGTACGAGGCCTATTTGACTTTCCAAGAAGCGAACTGACACCAGAAATTCGACAAAGTTCACTCAAATCTTTGGAACAGTTACAGTAAAGGTCACGACCTGGCTGTCTGAAGTCCAAACTTACTGAAAATCAAGTCTTTGTCTAGTTCGGCAATATAATAATTTTCCTTAACCAAAACCAAATGCTCAATGCACCGCTTTTTCTACATGCTACATATGCTGACTATTAGTTTACAACTTTTCAGTCTGTTAGATACAGTAGTCACGTAAGCCATGCTTTTCGTAGACTTTCCTATAAAAACCCCAACATAAAAGCCCAGATGCGTACAAACCACATTCAACTTGGTGATTAATTTTTGGCACATTTTGACATCCCAATCTGAATCTATCAAGTCTTTCAGAGCATTCCAAATTAAGACTGTAGCACACCATGCAGCAGTTTTAAAAGGTCTGTGCAAATGTAAATCACAGGTTCACATAAAGTGACAGCACTCAGTACCATCGCTGCTATGGACAAGCGGCAGATGAAATAGCATAAAAGATATTCACTTACAATGGAAAACACTCAAAAAATATACACTAACATTAAAAGAATTCTGAGTAATAGCAAAAGAGACATTCACTCACAATGGAAAACACTCAGAAAATATACACTAACATTAAAAGAATTCTTCTAGTGTGTGCAGCTCTATCACAAGTAATGACCCCATTAAAGAATTTCCAGTGGAGGCACATACGTGTTTGTTTAGCCTTGCACAGTATGGAAAATTTATGCAGTCACTTAAAGTCTGTGCACCAAGCTCAGCGTAACTTTAAACGCTACTGTTTCTTGAAGTCTTCACAAGATTCGTCCAAAGCAGGTGTTCCATGCAAGTCCGTTAAACAAAACGCAAAAAAACATAAACAGTCTGACTTGCATTCTCGGCCTGTAATTGCCGATGATCTGGGCTACACACAACGAATGCATGGGAAGAAAAGACAACCACAGGAAAAAGCAAATCGAAGTGCAGCAGAGAAAGCACAGAAAACTAAAATTTGCCACACAGACAATGTTTTGGCAACATCCTACACCATACCCCTACAAGACAAGCCTAACGTGACCCAACAAAATTCGGCCTGCACAGCTGGCATTTTCCACCCCAGCACTTAGCAGCTATTATGCAGAAAGGACTGAAAACCACCCTGACCCAGATTCCCTTCACCCGCTGACATGTGCAATTACCAGCACAACGAGTAGTTATTACTGCTAGCACGAGTAGGTATTACTGCTAGCACGCACACCTAAATACACACCACACTGTATTACAGAAATTACTACGTGCACAACAACAGAGCGTTCAGCAGAAACGATAACCAGTAACAATGTAACCATGTACAGCCAAAGATTATAAATGTCCTCAGCCAAGTCAGTTTAGGCTAACCGACGAACAGTTCAGTAGGACTGGGAAAACATATTCAGTGTTTGTGAATGCGGTGACTCAGCGAAGGCATCAGATACCCACTGAGGCCCATGAATAGAGTTCAGCCAACTGTTGTTCAAAAACACTTCCAGGTAGCAGCCATTACAGTCACCCAAATGCCACACACAACAAACTAATCCTAAGGACAACTTCAGCTTTTACAGGTCAGCAAATACACGGAGACATATTTTATGCCGTGGTGCCAGACAGTTATAAAGGTGGATGAAATTTGGCAGAAAGAGATGCAGCCACAGAAACCTGAGGTGCACGAGAACACTTCAAAGCAGAAACATGTAAACAAAAGAACCAAAACAAAAACAGAAAAAAAATGAACATGCATTTGGGAAAACCATAAAATCATCTAATGTACAGACGATCACATTAGGGTCAAAGCAGCACAGGCTAATAAAACAGACACAAAACCAAATCAACCAACAAAATTCATTAACCACGTAATTTATCTTAGAGAAACAGCCATAAAGATTAAAGAATGCAAAAAACTGTGATGAACGAAAAATACAAGCCAGAAGTAATTCAGAGGAGGATCCAGGTAGCCACTTCATTCACAGACACAATACAGATGTTAGTAACAATGCACCACTACCAACGGCCTGACCATGTTATTAAACCTGACATCAAACCTGACATCATAGACTGCTAAAAACAAGGAAGGCCATTGGAAGCATATTAAGTAAAAATGAATGATGAAATCTTCTAAGACCACCACACAGTGGAAGAGAGTTTAAGCATACAAAGGTTATAAGATTGATAGAAACTGCAGATCAGAGAACTAGTTGCAAACAGCAGTTGCTGAAAAGGACATATCAGAATGCGCAAAACACAAAGCACACTCAGACTGTGTAATTTTTTGTACAGAGCCTGCAATTCGTTGCTACCATCAAAAGAGTTAAATGGAATAGTAACAAACAAGAAACTAACAAATGCACAGGAAATGAACAGGAACAAGAGATCAACTGTTTATGATTCAATGCTTTGTATATGCTTGTACCTGACTGCATTAATACAAAATATAAGGCAAAAAGCATCAAACCCATCAAGAATTCCACCAACTGCCCCATCAAAACCTTGCTGCATTTGGACAAGAAAAATACATTAAACACAGGAATAACGGATAAGACAATGAAACAGGTTAAGGACGTTACAGAAACGATTCAGAACAAGGACTTTTTAAAAAATTACTAAGCTAGACTTTTTAAGCAATTACTAAGCTGTACAACAACAAGTAAGACAGTTTACCACCATATTACAAGTTGACCCCACATATAAGTCGACCCCTTAATTTTTTACCTTGTTTAGGAAAAAAGTAAAAGTCCATGACTCATGCACAAGTCCATATGGGACTGTCCTTCTCCTATAAGCATTACTTTGCAGTTGGCATTACCCTCCCCTCCCTCTTGGCTGAGGGAGGGGAGGGTAAGGGTTACTGATCTTCAGGGGCTAATTGTGACACATGGGGTGTTTTTATACTGCCAATTGCAGCAAAGGGACCATAATACCGGAATATTATTTCAGGTGTTCTACAGGCAGAGGGTACTTTGAAACAGCCGAGTGCACAGCCGACAACGGCTCTGGCAGAGTGAAGCAAAGGGAGTCTATAATTACTGATATATTGTCATAATCTACAACCTCTACCCTCTGACTGAAGTTGGTGATTAAGGCACAGCCTGTGCTGAAATTGTGTCAATGTCTGCCCATAGATGTGCGTGCAACCCCCCCTCGTAGATTTCTCTTGCAAGCAATCTTGGCTTGACCTTCGGATAAAGTGACCTCCCCCAATTTGAACTTTAAAAATTATCCAAAATTTCTCAACTTATATGCAAGTATATATGGCAACTGCAGATTAAGTAAGCAAAGAGCAATTAAATACACAGACTAAATTTTAATGCGGAAAGGACTTGGCCCGCTTTTGCAGAAAACTTTTCTGCCTCAGACTATGAAACAAGAGACTGACAGCACACAAGATATGAATTAGAAATGACAACATAAGATATTTAAATGCTAAAAGTACCCTAGAACCTCATTAAAATCTGCATCTTTATGAAGCAGATTCTGCGATAACGCAGTCAGGTACAAAGATCCCAAATATAGTTCAGCTTTAAGACAGCCTTATTAAAACACAATCTCACTGTAACATGGTCCTTCATTTGTACTTCAGATTTAGGACAGCCTCATTAAAACACAATCTCACTGTAACAAGGTCCTTGATTTGTAGCTCAGATTTAGGATAGCCACATTAAAACACAACCTCACTGTAACATGGTCCTTGATGTAGTTCGAACATAATGAAGTGTCGGGATAATCCAAATTATAATTGCGAAAAATGCTGAAGCTAAAGCACATACATGTACTACAGCCATATCCGACACTGCATATAAATGCGTCCAAAGCTTATTACTGTCAAGCCCAGTAGTAAGCTCAGCTTTACATGTAGAAGAAGACAGTTAAAAAGGAGGCTGCACATACGCAGGTGCCTAACCTCTACAGCTAATGCTAAGTCTTGCATGGGATGTAGGCTACCAGTGCTGCAAAAAATCTTGACAACAATGAAGACCTGAGAACAGATTGACACCAATTTCAAGCAATCAGTAAACTGACTCAATTTCATTCAATGAAGCATTGTCAGAGAAATGCTCTAAATTGCACATTAAACTAGAAATCATTCATTCTGGAACACAGTGTAATTGAGGATGTATACATGTATATTAGCACATATGTATAAATACATACATATATATTTATATAAGTATATATATACATGCACATCAGAAAATTCTACCATGTTCGATTAAGTGATTATGCTTTCACGTCATTACTCACGTAAATATCTGATATTCTCACACAGTCGATCAGTCTAACTGAATGAATTAGCAGCTGGACTGTTACAGCATGATTCCAGTACATAAAACATGGTACCACATTATCACAAAAATTTCCATACTACACAGTTGCGTCGGAACAATCCAAGTTGCATCCTACTGTGGTTAGTGATCAAAACTGTACTGTCCTAGTAAAATCTGGATATGCAGAAAGTCCCAACCCGTGTTTAATCAAAGTAAGGCAAGAATTATTATTTAAAATAGTGTGGAGGTATGTGCAGGTCAAGTAAAGATTCCTTCAGGTTTAAACGATTCATTTTTGTTTCAATTTGCGTACCCATCCTAACTTAATTTCTGGTTTCTCTGACCTACCAGAATTTGACATGGCTTCTCCAACAGATTATATATAATCTTTGAACATGATTTCATTAAAGCGACCGTCGACTGATGGCCTGGGCATTATGAAAATGGTGCCACAGAAGTCATGTTAGATTAGATATACAGAATTTAAATTTCAATTATTGGGTTTCAGCTAGGCTCACAGAAAGCATGCAAATGCAGACGACGGGACTTTCTGCATACGTGATGTTTGGAATGTGTGCTACCAATATATACTGAAAAATCTTAGAAACTGCATATTACTATATAATTCTGTGATTCCTTTATTGCATTCTCGGCATTCTTAACATAGACCTAATGACTTCATTTTTAAAAGATAAATAGACAAGTGGATATAATAAAAACACTCAATACACAATAAAACTCCTTAAAAAGTAAAAATTGAAGCCACGAAAGACATTAAAACTGCTTGTTTAAAAGAACATTTTCAAGTTAGATTAAAACAACAAGTTCAGAGGGTTTATTAGCAAAGACCATGTATCACGTATCAAGAGCTGCAAAGCTGCCTCTAGACTCATTAATGGCGACGTAGTAGCTCTCTTATCACCTCATTCTGTACAACATCAAGTGTCAGCCTCATTCAATCAGTCATCATTCACTAAAATGATTAAATTTCCAAAATTTTTACTAGGTCTACTGTTTGAATAATTGACGGGGCTCCTTTCTGTCTCTCCTCAGCAAGCTACATGCATATGGCTTTGCCTGTATCTGGTTTTGTTAAAAAGCACCTCACATTTTTGCTGAAGCACCTCATTAGAATTCATATCTCTTAAAACGATCCGTGGTTCGGCCTAGTTTTTTGGCTACAGAAATAACCCTTGAGAAACTTAACTGGTGGTTTTACTTTAGTGGAGAAGGAACTCTGATGCTTGCCCTCTGCCATTACGATATTAGGCCTAATCAGAAGCTATCAAAGAAGCCATCTATTACATATACATGCCTAAAAATATATACAAGCACGTGACTTTTTCTGTATGCTGAATAACAATTTTAAACATTAAAGGCTTGGACAAAAATAAGGTGTGAGCATATTGGCCAAGCAGTCAATTCCAAAACCTCTCACTGTAGCATCTGGCATGTGAATCAAAACTGTTTATTTAACATAGGATTTTTGCTGATTATCACATAAGTGCAGTGAGTGGCTTAGCTTTTAAAAGCTACAACTTTCACAGTGAATTGGCTTGCCATATGAAACTTTACTGTGGCAATGCAATATCTTAAATAGCATCAGACGTAGTACATCGCTTTAGCCACAAATCCTCATCACCACCACCAGTTCCCAATGCAGCCATCTGGCAGCAATGGGTGTTAATAGATTATCTCCATTCTTCAGGGTCATTTTTCAGATCTAGCACCTTTTCCATGTTTAGTCCAAGTCTCGTTATGTCTTTGTTTATACTGTCTGCAGCATACACGTGCACTTAACTGAGTTAATAGAAGTTAAAGAATGCAGACTAGAGTTGACTAAACTTTGCCATAATTTAGCTCCGAAACCTGAAGAACATAAAAACTGTTCTCAGAATTGAAATCGGAAGTCAGCTGTGACCTTGTGAGGTCCACAACCATAAACAAGAAGTTGGGCAGCCAGTGTCAGTTTCTGTGACAGAATGCCGTTAGAGACATTCTCTAGCTGTATGAATGTACCGGTATGCATTTGGACATTGGCACAGTAATTTCAACAATAATCAGAAATTTACACAACATGCTTCACGAAAAGCTATTCAGAGGGGCTCTCAGAACTATTCTAAATTAGGTTACAGTTACACCGTCTTCTAAGAATAAACCCAGGGCTCTTCTTGCTGTTTACCCTAAATGATCTAGATTCTTTACTAAGGACAAATTCATTCAACTGCCAAAGAACATGCTCATTTCCCAACTGCCAGGTACAAAAGCAATTAGCAATACAGCATGTAATCTTTCAGTAACAGCAATTTTTAAAACAAAAATTTACAGATTGCCATTAGTTTTCTTGTCAGTTAATTCAACAAGAAATTTCAGCATCAGTTGTGAGCAGATGCTGAAGCAGTGTCTAGCTCTGAAAATGTATTATGATCCTGGAATATATATATATGCATATATATATACATATATATAGCAACAAGCAGCTCGTAAAAAATAAGCCACACATAATCCAAGACAGGTGAAAAAGTGGCTACAACTTTAGAACTTACATCACAAATATAAACCCACTGATGAAGTGCCACAATAAAGACAGGCATTCAAAACAAGAAAATTTATCATCTGTAATAAGTTCATTCCTCATGAACCAAAAAATCTTCCCAAATAATGTATCAAGATTGCGACATATGCATAATCGCTAGAAAACAGTTGAGTCCAGTTGAGCAAACTGCAACGTTATAAAAACCTAACAAAAGCAATTTTCTTGTAAAGATGCCTGCATTGCCAAAACCGTCATTTGCAAGCATTAATAAACGCACAAACCACCAAACAACTACGACTAACCAACAGAAGGGCAGAATGATTAAGCATACGATTATAAAATTAACAACTTTTAAACAATTTCGTTTAAGCTGCAGTTCTTTCGAAACACATGCCAACTGCTGAAGGTGATAAAGTTACCTAATGGATTTGTTGTGATGCCAGTTATACGGCAATCTTACTTACTTTCACGGTGCCATCGCCCCACACAGTGGCACACACAACACGAAACACGAAAAACACGCACAACACTCCTCTTTAAGACAACGCTAGTAGCCAGAAAAACAAGATCGATCGCTTCATATCACGCTTTCCCGAAATATCTTACTATGCACTATCAGCTGAATATACCTTCAAAAAGTTACCTCTTGACAGAAATTGAAAATGGCCGATTTGTATAATAAATAATTATGTATTTACTAACCAAACCACGCATTGTACGCACTTACATAATAAATAGTCCTCTTTGTGACCGATTCCCTGCCAATAGCACAAAGACCGAATCGCAGATATATTCAATCAGTTCGTTCAATCATATAAAATTCAGACAAACCATATTAAACTATGCATAATTTAGAATAAACAAATTTTAACAAAATTCACGGTAGTGCGCGAAACTGGTATCCTTGCGCATTTATAAATGCCGCGCAGTGCATGACGGGAGGGCATTAAACTGACGCTACATAGGCTACACCACTAGTGGCTTACCAGACAGCGGGGACGAAACCTGCAAAGGCCCAGGGAAGAATTAAGGCCAAGGCCGCTACCTCTGTAACGAAAGGGATTTTTTTACATAATCAGGTTGTGAGGTTAAGTACGTTGCAACAATCAAATATCAACGAAATTTGATTTGTCTATTATGCCGCCAACGGCTTTATGGAAATTGGTTTCATTAGATGGAAACGCAATAAACCTACGCAGCAGCACTCACACGCCTTCTCTCCAGCAGCTTTTCACTCAAGACTGAAAACCGAACTTCCCACGCTATCCTATTCTGCTGCACTATCCCATTACCACCATGACCAATGATATCTACCGTGGCATCATGCTGCCTCCCCGGCTTAAACTCCACCCTTCCCCAGATTCTGCCATGGCAACTAAATTGACCAAAAAACCCTCAGTTTCTGCGACTTCGTTTGATATAGCGCCGGGGTTAAACTGGTCTCCATGACGCGACTTTTGTGTGGCGCTGAGATCTTGGGGAGATTTACATTTGCATGTGTGTATACCGGTATATTAATCTATACCAAAATTAGGCTTAGGGCCTATCCATCATCGTTCTGCATTATAAAAAGCCTAAATACACAACGGTGTATACAGTACTGTAAGACTTACAGGCTCTAGTTACCAAACTGACCTTGTCACGATGGTATGTGTACACATATACAATTTCCCATATGGCACTTTCCACAATAGGCCTACTTGGGCTATTAGCATGGTAATTAGCGTGGTTATATCCGAACGACTGACGTCGAACTCGCAAGGAACGATCGAGCCTAAAGTTAATAAGCCTAGTTAAGTTGTTGCTTAGATGTAGGCCTACTTTGTTTCGTGGGAACATCTGTTTCGTAGGAACAATTTACACACTGTCAAGAACATAAATTAATCCTGCCCTGCATGCGTCCGTGACATATTTTGGGTGTTGTAAATGTAAAATGTAAATGTCAAATGTAAATGTCAAATGTAAAATGTAAATGTAAAATGGAAATGTAAAATGGAAATGTAAAATGTAAATGTACGTAGGACCTACAGGTTTTTCTCTAGTGAACGTGCAGCCTTGACTGCTTATTTTCAGTGAATTTATCGGGTGAGATCTTTACCACGGCTGTCCGTCTGTTATGAGCGACACGGCATTTAAGCTGCAGGAAAGAACATGAAAATAGTTTACGATTGCGATTTTCATGGCTGTGTGTACTTCTATGGGCACAGACAGGAACTTGGAACCGAATCTGACCCTACCTGCCTTGCAGTGCCTACCCAGACAGCACACCAGCATTGGGCCAACGTACTGTAGGCCTATATGCCTATCCCATGCCACAAAACCACGAGCATTGGTCCTACGTTCGTCCCACGTCGAATGCTATATAGGCCTATCGGGTGCAGGGTGTACGACGATATGAATTACAAGCAGCAGGCCTAAGCTTTTACTCATCGTGATGCACTAAGATGTTAGATTTTGTTTTGACTGAAAGCCTGTGGATAAGCTGGTTACCGTTAGGCCTACTTAGCTTTACATGCAGCCTATTTGGCGACGTAGAAACCTCGAGTTTACGAATACAATCATGATTACGAGATGGGTAATCAAAATTATCGAATTGTTTATTCTGGGATAGCAAAAACAATACGTGGAAAGTGTAACATCGATGTGTGTGTTAATAATAGCGGCCTACATAAGCAATATTTTGAAATATAAATGTAGAGCTTACCGAGTTTTTCTATAGCGAGCGTATGACCCTTTTAACGTGAACGTGACCCCGTGAACGTATTGTGCTAGCCCGAGATGTACAATAAATGCGAACATCACGTTTTGTGGACCTAGGCGTACTTTCAATATATGGAAACCAAGGCGTATATGTAGGTCCATCAACAAAAGAGAACCGTTTAACCTAATTAAGCAAGCTATATAGGGCCGATGGTAATCTTAATCTCGAGATTTCTACAACGCCCAACGAAAGCCACGACACGGGGACCAGCTTATTCACAGGCGCTCAGTCAATACAAAATCGATAGGCAAAAATGTTCGGTTCCAGGTCAAGATCCAAGAGTCAGACAGAGAGACACGTGGCAGGTACGGTGGGTGATGTTGGAATTGGAGCGGAAAGAGGGATAAGAGGAAGAAGGGGAGTCACGATAGGATCTGTGAACGAGGAATGTCCAGTTTTGATTGGAAGGCCAATGCAGAAATTACAAGCGGTGGAGCACAGATGAGTTTGTATGATGGGTCATATAACTGTTGCACTTATGGGGAGTTTAGGATCTCACCAGATAAATAAATTCATTGAAAAATGAACAGGGTCGAGGCCGTACGGTCGTTTGAGAATACCGTGTACATTTACATTTTACATTTAATCTTGCAGGTCTAAAAATTAGCTCGATCGATTATAACTCTGACCACAGACATCGCGAATGTGAAAATTCAAGTTATCGGTGATTTGACCTTTATCACCGGATGTAAATAGTTGCAAAAATAGACCGTGACGTTGACGAAGATAATTTGGTTTTGGTTGGTTTTGTAACTAATATACATGAGTTGTGTCAATTCACAGAATTAATACAAGTGAATTTGCAATGTTGTGAAAAGGTTTTACCCGAGTCTACTTCAGTCGCTGCTGTTATTGAACAAAATGAGTTGGTGGGACACAAAGCAGTTGGCAAGTTTCGCCACACAGGCTCTGAAAACAGCTCAGAAACGAATCGACAAAGTTCTTGACATCAAAGACGAAGAAACAGGTCTGGAAGAACCTGCGAAATCTTAGTATTCTGACCTGTGATGATATAGATTGCGTTGTTTAGCTTTAAGGGACGGGGGACTTGCTGATTGCGAAACCTGACTTCTTCCGTAAAATATTCTCATGTAAAACCATTTTCAAGAAACTGTTGAAACTAGGTGATTCTTGAAACAAAACATATTTGACCAGATGCCCTGTTGTGTGAATGGAAAGTTTATTTATATATGTTGAATGAATGGGAAGTTGACTTATTTACTTTGGCGACTGTGAGAAGTTGTTCTCAAAAGTAAGTATATAAATATCAACATACTTATTTATCTGGCTGAAAGTTTGTGAAAGTTTATACATGTATTACACTCTTGTTTCACATAATTTCGCTTTATGTGTTGGCATAATGCAACAGTGTTGCCAGTACAGTTAATCTTGTTTGAGTCGAATAAGTCTTTTTGTTTTGATACTTTGTCATTGGTGCTTCTAGTCTGTCAGATTTTGCAAATTATGTAGTAATAGCAAATAAACACAAAAGCCTGATTTCTCATCAAGTATGACTATTTTATGTTGGTAGCAAGTTTTATGACATAAAGTTTATTCATTCATTTCATTTATTTCTTTGCTTTGAACTTGCACTGAAGTTGGTTATCTTAAATAATTCAGTACATCCACTGTGCATCATATTTCAACACTCTTCTTTAATTCACCATTTTTAATTAATTGTTTAGTTCAGTGTTTAGCATATTTTAATTACAGAACCAACCAACACTTCCCTGAATTTGTCATATTCTGCAAAGAATTCATCTGATACCCAGACTGCAGCACCTTCCCAAGGAGATAATTTCTTTGATTCATGGCTGGGGGATGATGCACAGTCAAGCAGTACCACTTCGGCTACGCCAACACAGCCCACACTGGTGTCGTCTGAAGTTGTATCGAAATCTGGCCAAAGTGAGTGGAAGATGAAACTTCTATCAAGCAGCAGTCAACAAAAGACATCTGATCTCAAGTCAAAGTCACAGTCCATGACCGTGACTCCGTCGAGCAAAACTGATATAGGAAACAATGCAGCCAAGGAGAAAAAAGAAGAAGATGAATCGAGCAAGGAAAGGGACGTGGCTAAAGCAGAAAAAGCAGAAGGCCGATCTCAGTTAAGCTTTATGACGTCTGTTATGTCAGCCTTTGAGCAAGTTCGTCAGTCAAAACCGGCTAACGAAGTTGTCAAACCTTCAAGGGATCTTTGCGAAACACAAACAGAACCTGATTCTGGATTACTGACTGCATTCTTGGGAGAGGGAGAAATATCTGTCAAAACCGAAAAGGATTCTTCAGAACCTGTGAGAAATGCTGAACGTTTGAAAAAACTTTCCTGTTCTTTGGATGCTGAACAGATTTCTGAGACCCCAACAGCTTGCCTTGATGTAAGAACAGTACTAATACCCAGCAGAACAGATGCCACTATAGAGGAAAGTATAGCGGAAAGCCAGGCTGACGATTCACAAGAAAACACTGAACTATCCAGAGAATTGCCCCTTGAGTCTTCACTTCCAGCAGAAGATGATGCTGGATGGGCTGATGTGAATCTGAACGTATTAGTCCAAGAAGAAGCAATTCATTCATATGATAATGATTTGGCAAAAGATGAAATTGTATCTGTTATCACTGAAGTTGCAGCAGAGACTTCAGATGATGCAGCCACGACTCTGCCTGTTGTGCCCGAGAAACAAGATGAAGACTGGGCCGATGTCAGTGTGCAGGTAAATAGTGGAGATGACACTCAGAGTGGTGAGCTAGATTTAGAAGCAAAGCAAAATGCCTTAGATTTTAAAGGTGATTTTTCTTCAGGTCCACAAGACATTGCAGCTTCTGTTGCTTCAACTGCTAGCGATGGTGATTTTGCCGATAAGAAAGACGTTCTGAAGAGCGTCTCCAGTTCGTTGCTGTCTTCATCCTCGGAAATTGACGTTGGCTTGAAAGATGTAGTGTCGTTGGAAGGGAGCTTAGCTGCAAGCGATGAACTTTCAGAGAGCAACAAAACTCTGACTGCAGATGATTTGGATACCACAAGAGAGGACACTGATATAGAAGATGTAAAACAAGGTGACGAACTTGACAAAAGTCAGTCAATAGCAATCGAAAGCAGTGATGCGTCCGAGCAGGAGTTTGTGACTTTTGAGATGGGCAAAGAGGAGTCAGAACCAAACAAAAGAGAGCAGCATTTGAGCGAAAGCCTAACAGAAAGTCCAACGTCCTGTGAAGTCACATCAAAAGTTGCTGAAGATCTGACTGAGCTAACAGTAAACACTGAAAGCAGTGAAAAACTGGAGCCTGCTAAGAACGACGACAGCCCACGAAGCGTCATGAGTGGCAGCAGTTATGTGAGAAACCTTTTGGAAGAGGCGATGGCAGAGAGCAGTCGAGACAGCAACACAGACAATTCGCACGGGTCGGAGGTTGTCCGTGAATCAGAATACACGAGTGGTCACACGTCTGCGGATGAAATCGACACAACCACAAGTTCCGACATTGAAATCATATCGCACATTTCGACGCCCAACAGCAATTTCCGGCCGCTCGTGATCGACCCAAAGCCGTACGACATTTCTCCGAGCAAAGCACATGCTTGGAGCCGATCGATGCGATCGGTCAGTCCTCACGGTCACAAACGATCAGACAGTGGATCAAGTGCTCAGAGTCTGCAGAGTCGAAATGGCGAGGACCTCGTGAGTCCAGAAGGCGGACTACACCGAGCGGTTGGAGACGATCACTACCCGATGGATGATCGAATGTGGAGGACACTTGATCAGCGATTGCATGGCAGGAGAAATCCTGGAGTTGATGTGAACAAGCGTCCAACATCTGGGACAAGTGACCAAGGTGACACATGATGCTTTATTACATGTTCACAAGTGTCAGTGTCAGATAGATACTGTTTCTAGCATGTAAGGTACAGATATTGTTTCTAGCATGTCAGGTATTGATATTGTTTCTAGCATGTCAGGTACAGATATTGTTTCTAGCGTGTCAGCTACTGATATCGTTTCTAGCGTATCAGGTATTGATATTGTTTCTAACGTGTCAGGTACTGATATGCATGAAATTCCTGTTAACGCTGTGATGATGCAGAAACATTGACCACAACATTTTTTGACCTCTAGAAACTTTTAGACAGCAGTTAAATAGTGTTATTATGCAGCATTTAACAAAGTCTTATGGCTGTCAGGGCTGTCGATTTTGAGCCAGTCCTATATACCAGACAAACGGCTTACTTACTGCATTAATCTGTATACTTTTAGTTTTGAACCTTAATGTCCTTTCACCAGATGATTGTGAAGCATTGATTTTAGTCATAAGGACCAAAACTGTCTGGCCCAGCAATAGATTGGCATTGAGAATTAGTTGGAACATAGAAAGGGAAGCACTTTACATATACACAGATAAGTGGTAAGATAAAGTAAGAATTTTATACACCTGTCTACCAACGTTAATGGAACGCAACGGTGTAGTAACTGGAGGGTCACTGGTTTGAATCTGCCTCAAGCCACTGCATAGCGACCTTGGACATGTTGCTGACCCACAGTTGTCTGTGAGGAAGACAATGGGAAACCACCTCACTCATCTCATCCCCGGGTGGCATAAAGCCAATGGACCTGCCTTCGGGCAGAGAACTCATCATCACCAACATTAGTCTCGTCGTGTGGTTAAGGGTCTTTGGGGTAAAGTAAAAATATGTCAGCAAATTAATTCATTGAAAAATGAGCAATGTGTACATTTACAAGTATGATAGCTTGGCAATGAGTTGTCAGTTTCACATGACGCATTAAGACTCGAACCACGAAAGCAAAGGCAAAAAGCAAATTCATTTGTATTGTGCCACCCTTGTTGTTGGTGACTGGTTGGCCAAATAGTAGTCACTCTGTCCACGGTTTGAATCCATTCACATCTCAAAAGATTCCAGTACATGAGTAATGGATGCTGTAGTGATCTTAGATTTGTGCGTGTTAACTCAAAGCTATGTCTGTTTACTGTACCTTGGTCTTGTATAACTGTTGCAGTACAATCATTTTCAAATGGTTCTTTGCAGATGCATCTAATAATCCTTATGAAACTGAGAAACTCCTTAAGGTTTGTACTAGTACAGTATAAATTTATTCATTCACTATTTGCTGGAACTTATTTATCCTTACTATTCCAGTTGATATTTTCAGTATAGTGCACATTTTTGTGTTTTAATTATAATTTTTAATGTTGCTATTATTTATTTTGCTTTAGTAAGTCCTAAGGCTGAACCAGTACGATTTTGGGAAATTGTAGAAGTTGGCAGAATTGGCTACGATACTGGATGCACGTGAGAAAAAGCAACTGGAGCTTAGCCAGGAAAATGTGGATTTAATGGAGACAAACAATGTCCTGAAGAAGTTAGTGACTAGTGCTGGCTGTATTGTATTGTATCGTATCGTATCGTATTCTACTGTATTGTAATGTTAATTTTTTTGGTGTCCCATGATGAGAATCTTGCAGAAATAGAATTTCTTAGCTATGAAAATCATGTGACTGTCTTCCTTGCACATTCCTGTTCTTTCTTCTTTAAACCGTTCTTTATTTTATGGCCTTCTGCACCTGTGAGGAGTGTTTTCTTTGCTTTTGAGTAAATGCAGATCAATTTAGAAAGTATTTACCAGTCAACTATATGTTTGACAGATTTTGATCATCTGCAGTCTTTGACTAGATCTACGTAGTAAGAGGGTTGTTTGCTGAACTTTTCAGATGTGAATCTATGTATCATCCACTAATGATTTTAATAGCTTGCTTTGGATAGCCACATAATTGCATCCTGTAGCTGTTTGCATATTGATTGATATATTGATATAATATGTGCTAATTTTCTATGTTGGACTTTTTCCACAAGTACTGAAGTAAAACATTTAGGTCAGTTTGCTTGTACTGGATACATATTTAAATTTACTTTAATTTACTTGAAGTCAGCTGAAGCAGTTGGAGGAAGCACGTGAAGCAGAATTGGAAGACGTGAAAGAAGTAACAGATGAGTTTACGAAGAGAATTGCCGAATCTGAGAAGAAGCTTCAGATGGTGCTACGTGAGAAGGAGACTATGAAGAAGGCTCTGCAGGACTTGGAAACGGGAAAGAGGTGCGTCATTTCCTCCAGTATGGGTGAATTACTGCATTGAAGAAGAACGGGAGTCCCTGAAGATAATTCCAAGAGACAGCCACGGTTATGAGGCGTTAACGACTTCAGTTTTCTTAGCCTTGGCATATGAAGGCAGGTGGCCATTCCTCTCCCTTACTGCCTGATCTTCCCACTGACAGCACATAGTCCATATATACTCATTTTATAGCTGAGTTGGCTCTAGTGCCAGTGGAGCAGAAATTTCAAAGTATATTTTCAGCCCCGGTGGGGATTTGAACCTCTGACTTATGAGTTGGCGTCCAGCATGCAAACCACTAGACTAACATGCATCCCTTTAACTGAAAAGGAAATTTATCAATGAAAATATTTTGACTAAATGTTTCTGCTTTTTGTTGAAGTATTTTAGGTCACTTCGGTTTCCTCTTTGACTGGTATTAACTTTCTTGATGGTTCTGGTTTGAATTAGGTATAAGCAGATTTTATTGTTTATATTGTCTTGGGTATATGTTTTGCAGATCTGAAAATGTTATGAATGAGAAATTGCTCAAAGAGAAGGAGCAGGTTATTGCGGAACTGCTTGAAGAAGGTAATAAAATTGAATGTTTTTAAAGATGCATTGCAGTTACACAATTTTGGTGCTTTAAAACGATCAAAAGAAGATCGCAACAGTTGAAATGTAGTTAAAGAAATTTACAGTCTGTGTTATGCTAAGACCTTATTAATGTTAAACCTAAATTAACTAACTGTAAGACCTAATTAAAGTGCCCTTTTAAAGTTAGCAGCTTTTTAGATTCAAATCTGTTGAATTACTTCTTGTACTTACTTAACGCAAATATCTATGACAACCATCAGCTGATAGCATTAAGCAGTAGCGTGTTGAGGACCTGATTTGAGTCCCTACTCCGTGACCATCTCACATGTTGGCTTGAACCCACCGACTGCATGGTAGAAGGCAAGCTGTCAACTACAAAGCCACCACGTGATAGAGATTGTTATAACTGAAAAATTGGAATAAGCATGCAAGGCAGAATTGGAAGATGTGAAGCAAGTGACAGATGAAATGTTGCAACTTAGTTCTTGAAACTTAGTGTTTTGTTTCAGTTGAATGGCAGTTTAATTTCATGTTGATCTGTTGTCAAAATAATTTTCTTTATTTTGTTGTTCTTAGGAGAAAAGCTGTCAAAACAGCAGCTGCAGAGTAACAACATCATCAAGAAACTTCGTGGTAAGGAGAAGGACAATGAGACAACCATCAGAACACAGAAGTATGTTGTCTGATTACTGGCAAAATATTGCATGACAACGTTAACTTTCTTAGTTGTTGTGTGTATGTGCAGATTTTTGTGGTTTGTGACGTCAATTTTTGGCTGTTTATAGTTTTTTTTATAGTTTTTTAAATCTAATGAATAACTAATTTTATTAGTATTAAAAATGGATTTAGTTTTATATAGTCTTTTAACAACCTCCCTAAGACACTTGGACATGGCTATCTAAGAGAGCTTATGAGTACCCAAGAGATTGGCTTTGGTTCATGTCTTGTGCATTAGACACCGGCACTACAGAAGTTGATAATTAACTGATGTGCTAAGCACCATTTGTTGTTATCCACTGTGCTGTGTAAGGGAGAGTTTCATGCATCGTTTGCTCTTAGGCAACACCTTGATGAACAGAAGGAGGAAATTGAACGTCTTGAAGGAATCTTAGAAGTGAAAGTCGATACTGAAAAGAAACATGTTGGTATGTAACAGCTGACGGATTTATTATCAAACAGGTAATTTGTTAAACTTTTGGACTGAGCATACTCAGAGGCAGAATTACAAAAAGTTTTATCTATGTGATAATACCAATGCCTACAGTGGTGCTAAGTGTTGAAAGTATATGTACAGGTACCTGTGTATGGACTTACATTTTTAACAATTGTTAACTTACATTAGCTAATTTTTGGAAGTTCAAAATCTTTACTGTGCAGTTTTTGTGTGGAAACTTGGTCTGTTTTACAGATACCATCAATCAACTCAATTTGGCTCTGAAATCACAGGAGGATGAAATAAACAGATTAAAGGTTTGTTTAACAAAATGTCTGAGTCACTTTTGACTAGTTTAATGTCTAGGTAATTCGTATGAATTAGTAGTTAGAATATTAACTTTGAGTTTTAGCGTTAAGTTTTAATGTTAAGATACATGTGGATGATGTTTTGGGTTCAATAAGTTATTGCTTTGGACACATAATGTTTGTTTGTTGTAGAAAACGTTAAACTTATTTGCTTCTATTTCCTGTACAGAGTGATTTAGAGGATGCAGTTGAAAAGGCGAGGAGTCTGAAGGTGGCACTGGATAATTCTTACAAGTAAGCGTGGTTGCTTTTCAAAGGAGATTATTATATGAGCCGGAAGTTTCTGTGTTACGTTGTAACACATACAGTATTTATCTTTTGAGGGAAATAGAATTTGCTGTGTTGAATTGTAATGTGTATGGGTGTTTTTCTTTCAAGGGAGGTATCGAAGCCAGAGTTTATGTGTTGAGCTGTGACATATTTTGTATTTTTCTTTTGAGGGAGGTACCTGAATTTTCTGTGTTGAATTGTAATGTGTATGGTGCTTTTCTTTCAAGGGAAGTTTGAAGCCAGAGTTTATGGGTTGAACTGTAACATTTTTGTATTTTCTTTGAAGAGAGATATCTGAGCTTCACAAGGCACGCATGACCCATGTAACCGAAGCCCAAAAGATTGCAATCAACACAGAGATGCAGGTGAAGGAACAGCTTAAGCAGAAGCTGGAAGAACATCAGCAGCAGTCGAAGCAGCAGCAGTCCGCCCTCGTTACGCAGGTCCATCTTTCATCAATAATTAATTTTCCAGATTTCATTAAAGGATGGCTGTCAAAATTGTCCCCAAAGCTATTTAGCAATCTTTATATCGGTGTGAATGATATTATTGCCAAGTGAAGTTCTGTAACATTGGAAATTTATTTATGGTTATTTCTTATGCATAATATGCAGATAGCGCCAATACATCAGTAAGCATCAGTTAGTGACACTAAGCAGTTTTACAAGGAGAAGTGAAAGGGTCATGATTGTTGCATCAGTGCACACAGTTTTGAGTCAGCTATTGAAAATCCCTTGGTCTGATTTCTTGAGAAAAATTCTTCACTCATTCAAGTCTAACTAATCTGCCATCAATTACTAGTGTCCGATTATTATTTTTATCAATGTAGAAATCAAGCGAAAGAAGACATTCAGATGTTGCTTAGTTCTACACGATTGTGTTCAGTTATCTGTTAGGAGAGTTTTACTTTTGTAACTCAATTGGTACAACTGCAGATTAATTTCTGTCTAAAATTTATTTGAAGGCTTCATTGTTTAAATTTTGCTGAACAGATTGAAGACCTTCAGCTGAGTTTGTGTCGTATGGAAAAAGAACATGGAAGAAGAGAAGATATCCTGAGACAAGAAATATCTGACCTGCAGCAGGTATATAACATGTTGAAAATATGAAAATATGATATCAAGCAGGTAAGATATAAACCTTGTGAAATGCGTAAAATTGTTATCATCCTCACACAAAAAAATGAGAAATGGCTGAATTGCTTTTGCTTGTGTCTTTCCAAAATAGTCTTCTAAACTAAAATCTTCAGCTGAATGTCAGAATTGTCTTGATGCTAAGGAGGCTAAGAAAAATAAGTGGAATGTCACTAGAGTGTTTTTGTAATTAGCAGCACTTGCTTTTTCGTCAAGTGACATATCTGTCACTAAAAATTTCAGTTAATTTGAGGATTGTATTAGTGATAAAGCTTGTTGGCAGTCTAGCAAAAGGCAACCATAACAGTGTTGGAGTTAATATTTGCACTTCTGTTATGATGAAAATTTTTTTAAAGAAGTTCAGTAAATGGGTTTCTTCACGTTTAGCGTTTGCAAGAAGCTGAAGAACGAAATCAAGAACTAACTCAGGGTGTTTCTGCGGGTAAGAACAGCAATGCTGCTTCAAGACACTGACAACTTCAGGTTTAATTAAAAGTAATTGATACTTGATATATGCATGGTAATTGGCTAACCTGCATTAGTAAAATTTACGATTGACTGCAATTCTTTCAATCAGCGGCTGTTGCTGAGTGGGTCACTTGTCCCAAAATACTTGTATTGGTCTGTTTCTTAAAGGAATGTGCCATACAGCAGTTGACCTAATTGGTCGTTACCTGTCTCTTTTGATTCCTTCTATCCTGCAGTCGCTTCTTACTCTAAGACTGTGTTTCATTAATGAGCTGTAAGTTTAGTGCTTGATTTTAAATATTGTTGGAATTTATTTTCTTTAGCTACTCGACCGCTCCTACGCCAGATTGAAAACTTGCAGACAACTTACTCGGTTCAATCCTCAAGTTATGAGAGAGTTGAGAAGAATCTGACAGACCGATTGTGTAAGTGATTATTTTAATTTGAAGATAATCCAGAGGCAACCACAGTCTTTATAACAGAAGTTCTTAGCTGTTCTAAAGACTGTGGAGATTAAACTCTGCTCAAATAATTTGATCTTTAGGCAACAGAATAAGTAAGAAGTGGTTGTAGCAAAGATATGCACAGTCGTGAATTGTGTAAGTGGCAAAATTATTTGAACTCGTAGAACAATGTCCTGAACTTGTGCTTGTGTGTATAGCGGAGGCCCAGAGCCAGTTAGCGATAGCAGTGGAGAAGGAGCGTTTGGCAAGCGATCGACTGATGGAATCGACTGCTAGGCTGACGAGCTTGGAATCGCAGATATCCACTTTGCGGCAGGAAAGAGTCCAGTTGCAGACACAGCTAGACATGGAAAAGGCAAAAGTTGAACTAATGCAAGAATCCAAAAACAAGTCAGTGACTAACCTAATCAGATCTTACACGTTTTACCTTAAAGTAATTTCGATATTGTTTCTTAAAATTTGCCTTAAAGGTGAGACTTAAAAAATAGTTATAAACGGTAAACTGGCGTCACCTTGTGCTGTCAGCTCTTTGAGCTCTAGCGACCGAAAATACTTGTCTCATGACGGTTTTCTTGGCACTTTCACAAGGGTGGTTTGCCATTGCCTTCCCCTGGTTTTGCCTGCCGTGCCCGTTCGTTCCCCTTCCCATAATGGAAAGGGTACTAACAGTCTGCACCACGTGAAGGTGGGCACGGAGGACTTTGATTCATCAGCCCAGGTCGGTTCCAAGTCTACGATCAAAGGATACGTCGGTCGGGTCTCCTCCCTGTTTTACTATAGGCAAGCTATAGTGACTGATGAACCTTAGCAGACTGGCGTACCTGACTTTATACATTACATTTAAATACAATTAGAATGTTAGCTGAGGCACTGGTAGTCGCTTATTTGTAATTCTACACAAGTTTATTCCATGTTCTCCATGTTTTGTGGAATGACTTTCAAAACCTGGCTAAACATATACAAGGCTCAGCATTTCAGCCAACCTCACTATCTTCACTTTGCTGATGCCCAAGACTTGTCACTGCTCAACCAGGTCCTCTAAATCCTCTAAACATCTTCCTGCATAAACTTCTTGTTGCAGTGAGTCAATGCAGAGAGATACAGCCATACACAAACTTCATTTGGAGATCAATGATTTGAAAAAAGATAAGGTCAGTTAGTGCAGTGAATTCTCTTTCTGAGAAGTAGGTGACACCAAACAGTGAATCAGTTTGTCATTCAGTTGGTCACTTGATAATTCAAGTTCGCTGTTCTACAGATCAGAAATCAACTTTGAATTGGAATTGATTTTGAATTTATTTCCGCCTTACATCTCAAGTTTCGGTTAATTCTCTGTTTCTGAGAACTAACTTTCACATTTGATTTGACAGGAATAATTATACAGCAGCACTGTTTGATAACCATGTTAATGAAGATTAAATTAGTATTACTGAAATAAAATAATAACCTACGTTATATGAAGTTATTATCACAGAAATAAGTAAAAGAAATCAGTTTAAATTACCACGGATTTAATTTATTTCTTTTAAGAACAATGCACTTGTATTACATGAGCAAATTAGCTGTATGTTCTTGTGACTTTTCAGGTTTTGGTAGAGAACCAGCTCGAAATGGAAAAGATGAAAGTTGAAGCGGAAAAGAAAAAGGTGGCCTTGGTCCACGAGCAGCTTCGAGAAAAGGTCATTCGACAAATTATTTATGGTTTATTACCTGTAGATTTTCTGTTTTTGAAGTTTGTTCATGTGATAGACAGCAGTTGCAAAAGAATCTATGAGTTGCAAAATTCCATGACCTCCATTTCAATAATAGAACAGTGTTGTAACCCCCATTTCAAGACCAGTGTTGAAGTCTGCTGCAGGTCCTTTTACAGTGACTAACAGTTCAACTCTAGTCCTGGTATAGATTATGAAAATTTCCCTTTCATTGTGTGTATGTTCCACGTTTGGGTTAAAGCCACTGCATCACAAAATCTTTCCTGTAATGCAGTTTCTTTCTGTAACACATTGCCATTGTAAAGATGCAGCTGAGTAGGTTACAGATATCTTGAATGGGGGTGTTATATAAATGCTCTGAATGAATGAATTTCCATTCTGTGCTTTTGATGACCACTTAAATGCACCATAGAAATGTCTGGTCATCTAACTTAATATGCATATTTATGTTGGTCAGGACATCACAATATTGCAGCTGTCATCATCGTCATCTGCAACCACTGCATCAAAGCATGATGCCATGATTGACAGTCTGTCTACCTCATCATCATCGACGATGCTCTGCTCTTCTACGGCTGGTCAGGTGTGATGTCTTGGTACTAATAGTAATACACCACATTGTCCTTATAACGTGGAAATTTGTGGGCACGGTAGCCGATTGGATAGAGCGCTTGGCTTGTAACGTGGAGAGTACTGGTTCAAGCCTTCCCTGAGACAGTTACTGTGTAGGGACCTTATGCAAGTCCTTCACTTGCAGTTGCTCAGTGCTGTCGTTTGATGCTTAGCCATTGAATAGTGATGCTTAATAAATGCAGAAATAATAAAATCTGATATAAGTTGAGGGGCATGGATTTCAAGTTAGGTGAACTTTAGAATGTGGCCTTGTTATTAGGCAACTTCATCATGATAGGATGTTTGATAGGCTTCCAAAGGGTAGCATTAGAAAGGGGATCCAGTAGTATACAAAACCACATTTCCATGTGCATTTTAACACCTACAGTTATCAGGAAAAGCCAACACAAACAGGTGCATCTCAAGTCTGTGATTTTGTGACAATTTTAAGAGATCCATGTTGTTTTTGTAAATAGAATATGGATCCTATATAATTCACAGTAATCATAATCGTAAACTCAAGATTTCTATAACGCCCAATGAAAGCCAGGTCGTGGGAAGCAGCTTATTCACAGGTGCTTAGTCAAAACAAAATCAGTAGGCAAAAAGGGTTCGGTTTCAGGTCAAGATCCAAGAGTTGGGCAGGCAGGCAGTCAAACAGCTACAGTAGGTGGTGTCTGGCACTGAACTTAATGTAATAAATTATATACTGAATAAGGTGTATTAGTTTTGATCCTTTCAATGTACAATTACAGGAAGACCTCGACAGAGCTTCGTTGTTTACGGCCCCTTCCAGTCGTATGTCGATATACGAGAGTTTGCGCGTGACAAGCACCTCGTCACTTCTTGAGAATCTTCAGTCACAGCTCAAGCAGAGAGAGGGCGAGATTGTTCAGCTACAGGTTGGCACAGAGATTTAAAATGTGCACAGTACTAAAGCCTGGTTGCCATTAACGGTGCACCTGATTACAGCTTACTTTTGGTGCATCAACGGTTGATGCCTTGTACATTAGACACTGGCACCATAGAAGTTACTGATTAATAGTAATAATAATAGCAATAATAATGTATTCTGTTATTGTGCATTTTCAAAATTGCTATAGCTACCAGTGATCTTCTTGGTACATACACAGCCTTTTTCAATAACTTGACCAGCAGAATTAATTTCTTGTTGCCAGTACATTGGCAGATATATTTCCACAATTAATTTGTGTTGGTGAATATTTACATTCAACTATTGCAAATGTGGCCTTCTTTATTTCAAAATTATGTAACACGCTGTATGCAGTGTCTTGAGATGTTCCTGTATAGCTACTGCGTAAAAGTCAGGTATGTTACATTACCGTGTGCTGTTATACAGATGGTCTAGTAATCTGTAATCAGGTACACTGTTACTGAACAAGCATCTAGTCATTTACTCAACAAGCAGCACTTGTTTGCTACATTAGGTCTGTTTTGTGTGGTGCATTTTTGCAGAGTGAGATTTCTGAGCTGGAGAGGACTCGGGAGTCAATGGCTCGGCAGTTGGTAACATTGACTATGGCCAACGAGGATATGGAACAGAAACAAAGTGAAATGAACGAAATACAAAAGAAACACTCAGTTAGTGTGAATGATTGAGTACATAATCAGTTTTTTGTGTATGTATGCGTATGTACACACATGCAACAGACATACTGTGAAAAACACTTAATATGACAACGTTAATGCAAAATGTAGGATAACATGGAGGATGCTTGGTCTGGTTTTAAATGTAAATTTTTAAATGGTTTTAAGTGTAAATTTTGTTCCTTTCTCTCGAAACTGATAACACAAAAATATTGCTTAAAACTGAAAAACTTTTTTGGTCCCACGGAAGAAAATGCAGTACAAAACTTTGGATATATGAAATATTGACTTAATTTCAACATCTGGCTCCTTCTTGCTCTTCCTTTACAAACCGGAGTATTTCTCAGTCACATGTAAAAATTGCCTTATGCACATTTTCTGGCATGGCCTATTTAAAGCCTAAGTTTTTGTACTGGTAAGATAGTTTATGAATTTGTTCCAGGAGTTGGACGGTCGGTACAATGCGCTGTTACAGATGTATGGAGAGAAGGTGGAAGAAGGGGAAGAACTGCGCATGGACCTACAAGACATCAAAGAAATGTACAAGTCGCAGGTAATGAACTGAATAAATCTGAACAAACTCTGCTGAGTTTACAATTACAATTGCAATTAGTGCTATGATCAAGATTTTAATTTTAGAAACTTCTATGACTGATTAGCTACAAATTTTATCTCTGCACATTTTGTTGAATCTTTACCAAGCAAACACAAAGCCGAGCGGTGGCACACTGCTGTGCTGTCAAGGTAAATAACAGCAAACTCATTTAGTACTTGGGTGGACGACTGTCCATGGTATACACCAGAACATATGGGTCAGCTTGCCCCCACAACCTTTGGAGGGTTCGTACACAAGTACCAACATAAAAGTACTTCCATTTCACATCTGTTATTGTACAATTATTCATTTCTGAATGCTCTTTAGATTGATGAGCTGCTGAAGACAAAGGCTCTGCCTAGCAACTGGAACTACTAGCAACATTCCTATCCAGTGAAATTTCTCTCCACTCAGAACTACTTCCACTACAGTTTGCACCAATCTTTGAACCGTTGGTTTTGTTTGGAGGGGCAGACAAACACACGTACAGACAGTGTCTTAATTTAATCTGGGTGATTCTGGGTCTACACTCGCTAGTTATAAGCCACTTATTTTACTGTGATAATGTGCACTGTATTAACAATTGTTAAAAACGATGGGCCTTTGATTGCATCATCTCACTGTGCTCAACTCAAGGTGAGTTTTGACTGGTATTTCGTGTGTACTGTATATTTACGCTTGTTGAGTGATTGGTGGACTAGAGATGCGGGATGGTTGATTGGCTTCTTTAAGTCAAGTTCTTGACTTAGAACAATCTTGCTGGTAGTGTTTGTGGTAATAAACAAGGAGTGGCATACTATAATTGAGTAATATAGTCTTGTGTGAGACGAACAGATCCGCCACCTCTTCGATTTTCCAAAGTTCTCCTTTCATTTCGATAAAGCATGATGCAGTAGCAAAGACACCACGGTAATAAGGGTTTAGAAATTGGTCTTTTATGTTTGTTTTTTGTATGGATTCATATAAATTTCTTTAACCATATATCTTTAACCATATACATAGGGTTGAGAATTCTGCAGCCTAAAGTTACCATTTGATAAACTCTTGCAGGTTAACGTTTCGTGTCACAGATAAACTCTTGCAGATTAATGATTCGTGTATATTTGCCTGTACAGTGGTTCAGTTGAGAAGTTGAGTGTTTATGTTCAGTATTCATGCACAGTAAGATTAAGAGTACAGTTTTGGATGGCGTGTCACTGCTTGCTTGGATGGGCAGTTGCATATGTGGGTATGGTTGTAAGTTTGGCTTGTTTGAATAATTTTATTTGTAAGATGGCCATTCTTTTGGTATGGTAAATACAGTGGTTGTAAACTCAGTGTAGTTTTGCAGTCAGCCCAGTTATTTATAGATTTGCATGAAACATTAACGCAAGCCAGAATATTTTGACGTTTGCATGCAGATATATCGGTAGTCCTGCCCTGCATGTAAACGAGGACATGTGAAAAGTTTTCGTCCCAAATGAGGTGGTGACAAGGCCGTTTTTCTGAATTGCAAGAAACTTATTTTATGCTGCTTGTAATAAGTGTCATGATGAAATAATTATAACCGTCATGGTATGTGACCCCCATGCTCATCCATCCCAAGGGAAATACTGTACACATTTTCAAACTGATATGGCCTCGCCTGAGAAACGAGAGTGAATCAGAGTAGAAATTAAATACATTCCAGTCAAATGATGCCAGTGATAATAGCCAATGCTGCTTGTCCTCGACTTGTCTCAATTTTTCTATCTAACATATATTTTGTCCTATACTGAAGTGTAATAATATGGAATATCATCAATTACAAAATGCGCCATAGCAATCAATAACAGAAGCGCGCCACCGTGATTCAGATACAACGGATGACTATTTTTATAGATATTTTGCGTTATTTAGTACTTAAACGCTTTAAAAAGTTTAAAATAAAAACGGTAAACTGAGTTTTATATTTATGCGAGCAAAGTAGATGTTGTCATAAGTTACAATGAGGTTGCATAATCGGTACGCAGGGTTTATTTTTAGCGCTGTGGATAACGAAACCTAGCGTCACCTAACGTTTGACGATAGGTTATATCGGCTGGGGAACTGATGTCAAAGAATGTTTTTCATAGCGAATATGGGTTCGACTCTGCTAGTTTTTCAACGAATTTATCGGGCGAGGTCCTTCACCACCTTTGCCCATTTGAATGGGCGCCATGCCACTTAAGTTCCCCGTGTACGGACCGCATATCTGTCAACATGTCCAAAGTTGGATTTTAAACTCGAGATTTTATTTCTGCTTGTCATTATTCTTTTGCCATTCGTCTTCTCTCGTTACTGCGAGAGCATTGAGACGTTACAGTAGGCTTTATTTGTAAGAATGTCCCTCCCTTACTACTGTGTGTTTTTATTCTGCGTTCTACATATCTTCTTGGTAGTGTCAAGGGAGGATCCAGAAAGGCCATGTTCCGTTTGATTGGGGTGGGGTGCAAGCAAAGGTACATTGAAACCGGTTTCAGCGAATGATGTCTACAGGTAAAAATAAGCTGATTATACTTTCAAAGCGCCCTAAGACATATGGTCAAAGCAGTTAAACGATGTAAAATTAGAACAACCAAAGCAAAATGGAAAAACTAAGGGGAAATGTAGTGAAAATGTGCGAAAAGTGAAACAGCAGAATAGAAATTCGAGAAATCAAAGATAAAGAGGATAAAATTTTCTAGTTCAACAGATCTACATTAATCGTTAAATTGTAACCGCAACTCGAGATTTTTACAGCGCTCAAAGAAAGCTAAATCTCGGGAACTAGCTTATTCGCAGGCGCTCAGTCAAAACAAAATAGATAGGATGGGTCAGAATCGGCTCCAGTTCAAGATCAGACAGAGACGGCTACGGTGGATGGTGTTTGGAATTGGAACAGCCTTTTTGTCGCGGTCCACGAACTCCTGCCATTTGCCCCACTTTGTGTCTCGATCTGTAACGATATCTTACCCAATCCATTTGCATTATTTCTTTCAAATTGAAACATAACCGCGAATCAGCTTGATTCTGTCAAAACTTTTTGTCGCCCTGTCCAAAACAAACATTTACATACATACGATCACAGAGTGGCGCCAATGCTGCTCGTGGTGATTCTCTGATATGGATATGTTATTAATTGTAGAATCCGCATAATATACAATATATTCTCTGTTGTTGTTAATCCCTGCGCAGAGTAATTTCTGTTTACATTGGCCGAAGAAAAATGAATTAGGCAATTATTTATTTAGTCATCGTTCTCGACGGCGTCAGGGCTTCTGGAGGTAGGAGCTTATTATTTAATGCAGTTTTCAAATGCATAATTATCTTCTTTGGTACAGATTCTTATTTTAGTTTCTGGTAGACTGCTAGATAAATAATGAAGATCGTTCTTTTTGTAGCGCAAGTAGTTGTAATCAGAAGTGATTATGAAAATAACAATATCAGTCGTTTGTATGGGGTTGGTCATCTAAAACCGTTAGGACCTCTTAAAAGATGTAAATATGAAACAGATGTAGAGTAAGTAGAAAATTGGTTAGAATGCAAGATCAACGTGTCTTTATTAAGTCAGTGTTGTTCAAAAGACTGTACCGCGTTACTTTTACATCGTTACTGATCACCACTACCAAAAGCTTAGGACTCACTCAGTTCAGTAACTGCATATGAAATAGGCCTAGAAATAACGGATTGGGATTGGGCCAGGTTAAATATTAGATACAAAATCTAATGTATGTCTCTCTATGGCATAAACCACTTTTGATCACATTTCGATTGAGAATCTAGTACAGACAGTTCTTACATATATTACCTTGTATTTTGTAAACTTTTGGACATGAATACTTCTGTACCTTATTTTGCCAATGCAGACATGAATTTCAAAGAGGGTGAAACAAATTTCAGAGAAGCAACCATATTAAACCTAAATTGTAAAATCTTCACGGTTTTTGCTGCTGCTCATCATTTGAGCAGCATCTCATGAAATCCTGCAACGAAATTTGGCAGCTTCTTTAACTGTAGGAGAGAAATAGATGGAAAAACCGTGGCAGAGTTCCTGACACAGTCTCAAACATAAAAATTATTTTCTGGAGCTGTGCAACTCGTACATCATCTTAGGAGGTAAAACTCTCAGCCCCTGGCTGTCCAGTTGTTAGTCCCATCCTTTCAAAAAAGAAATCTTGTGGTCTTGCGGTTCATGTGTATGAAATTGCTCTTATTATTCTTCTGTTTTATCATTTTGCAAACAGTTGAAGACTCATCTTTTTCCAGCTACTTGTGCTCATGCTTTTGAGGCTAATTCATTAATTAGCACAGTGTTAATATCTGATTAATGATAGCGATAAACATAAAAATAAATTAGTTATAATAATGATGATGATGATGATGATGATGATCATGATCATGATGATGATGATGAAAAGGAGGAGGAGGACGACGAGGAGGAGGAGAAGGAGGAGACTTTCAGGTGTTAATTTGTAACATTGTATATGTATGCATGATATGTATGTATGTATGTATGATATGTATGTATGTATATGATGTATAATTCTTTGTGGACTTTTATTTAGTGCCTTTAATGGTCTTTTAAGGCTGCCATATAACTGGTGTTGTTGTTAAGACCTAAACCAGTGTAAAATTATTTTCATGAATTGACATAAACTGGTAAAGGTTTTAAAGTCCTGTATGACATATGGACGTTACATTTGGGTTTTGATGTTGAGCTTTTGCACAGATTTTTCCGCTGACGTACGTGACTGTTGGCAAGTATTAGATTTGGGTGCTGCAACATAAAATCAGTAGTGCATGAAGAATCAGTGATGCATGAAGGGCTCTTGATACTTGCGCATATCACAGTACATAGCATCCTGATTAAATTATTCACATGAGAAGTTCTGGAGGCAATAACACACCATCTGACATCTTTGACTGAAACGTATTTTATTGAACTGTAATGTGTTGCCAAAGGATGTGGCAGCTTTTCTTACTATGGTTCGTCTTTATCTTGACTTGTCGATGAGGCAGTATATTTGGTTATAAATACTGTCGTGCTTCAAAATAAATTAATATATATTTTAAAACAGTTTCATCATCAATTTTATGTCCAATTTTATTATGCTATTTAAATATCTGCTTTCTGCTGCCATAAGATAAGTTTTTACCTTTTTATTTCTTGCTTGTGTTGGTTTTTATTGTTTTTTATGACTCTGTTGGTGCTGACAGAGACACTATTATTGCCTGCTGTTTGACTTTGTGCCATGCAGCAAATTTTCCCAACTGCTCTATAATTGTTTCAGGATAGTTCCACACTAACATGGCTGGCACACTTTGGGTTTCTGTACTCATGAGTCACCCATGAGCTGAAGATTCTGTTCTTTCCTTTCTAGTTTTAGAATTTAATACTTGTTGTATTGTTTGGGTAGCTCAGAGGTCGACTATTCATGTCTGCCCCTCTGCGATGGGTCATATTACAGTGGATGGTTCTTCTTTTGAGAACTGGATTTATGTGAAGTCACTGTCTTGGATATTTCTGATTCATAGACACTGCTGACGGTTTTAAGGCCTAGATATTTATTTACTGAGTACAGTGGGTGGGAGTATTTTGACTGAAATCCTGGATGGCGGCCACAGTACTCAGGGTTGTTGTTGATAGTAGGAGCAGGTCATTTAAAAGCATTGTATAATCATAAGATAAGTTAAATGGCTACTTGAGTTGAACACCAAGGCGGATATAGTCCACTTTGAATTAATTCAGTTAATCTACACGTGCATCACGTCTGTGTAGTGTTGCATTTTCATTTTCATTTGCATAAATTTAGAAGCGTATGCTAAATACAGCTTGAACATTTGATCACTTTCTACTCTTATTAGATCTTGTAAGGTATTGAAGGTACCTTTTAAAGAACTATACCCATGCAGCCACCCTTTTTTGACCTACCACCTTGACCCATTATTTTTGGTCCAAATTATTTAAGCTGGGGAACAGTGGACCTATAGCTTACATAATTTATAGTCTTAAATATGATGCCTCAGCTGAAGTATTGTGTCTGCTTAATGTTTTCATAATAAGACTTTGCAAGCACATCACTATTTGAAATTCAGTTTTTACATAATTTATCTATCACAGACCATGGCTGTAACATCATTTTGGTGGTCTGAAGAAATTAAAAAATTTTTAAACTGTATATGTAAAAATAAATGATTTTGTTGATTTTAAAAAAGAAATAGGCTTTGGATTCAGTTTCTCTAGAGTCAGACATCCAACACTTAAACTTTTCAGAGTTAGATGGCAATTTTAAAGTATTGAAGAAAATGATTTTCACGATTTTCATTGATTTACTTATTACAGATGCTGCTTGTGACTAGGAAGCTGCTTAAAGTGTCCATAGGCCAAAGTCCTGAAGCTGAATAAAAACAAATGAGTCTGATATCTATTTTTGATTAAACTAGATCCGGGGAGAGAGAGAAAGTACTTTCGGTTTAAATGTAAATTTAAATGTACACAGTTTTATATAGCGACTTTATGGCCTCGACCCTTCTCATTTTGCAATGAATTAATCGGGTGAGATCCTTCGCCACTGGTACCCGTTTGAATGAGCGCTGTGCCATTTAAGGTCCCCATGTACGGACCATGCAAGCCGATTTTAGACTAAATTGGCTTCAGATTGGATTGAGGTTTGTGTGCATTGGGTCTTCTGTTTGTGGCCTACAATACTAAATGTGTTTGCTGTTCTATTTTGCAAATACTCTGATTGTCATCTGTTGGGAAAAGAGTTATGATACTCGTATGTAGCCCCACGTTGGGCGTGTTGGCCTACTGTGTGTACTTGCTGCAATCCTGTTCTGATCGGAATGCAGCCGGAACTGACCGTGGCTGTGGCCGCTGCTCCTGTTCCGTCTGGATTTACAGGAAGAAACTGGAACTTGGCTGTGTGCACACCGGCTGCGAATTTCAGAAAGCAACAAAGCTAGTGGCCGATTGTCCTGTAGCATTTACACTGTTAATGTTTACACGAATTGAGCTGTTGAAATGCTCTGTTGTGGTTGCATTACATTATTATCCTACAGTTGGTGTGATTACGTTTGGGATAAGTCAACAAGAGGTACAGAGAGAAGACGTCATACAGTAATAAAGTGATGGAGTTGCCAAGTAAATAAATAGGTAAATAAATAAAGCGATAAGTTTTCACCAATAGCTGTGGTGATTTTCTTCTTCTTTAGTGTTCTGCCCTTAGGCAGGTCCAAGAATCCAACGATGCCACTCTTCTCTGTTCCGTGCCCTCTCCTTGACTTCTTTGTAGCCCCGTCTTCTTCCTTTATCAGTCATCCAGTCCAGCAGCATATTCCTTGGTCTTCCTGGAACTTTCTTTCCCTCAATTCTTCCTTCAACCACATCCTCAGGAGAGAATTTCCACATAGTATGTGACCTGTCCAGTTCATCAGTCTCCTTCGTAGTGTCCTTTCTTCCTTTACCAAGTGCAAGTGGTTATTTTGCCATGGCTAAACCAAGAGTTATAGAATCCAGTAAAATCCAGATGAATTTTAAGCCCAAAGCGCAAAAATCTAAGAACCATAAATCATTTAAGTTCTTGTGTCTAAAGCAAATGGAATATATAAATGTGAAACGGAGACTGATGCACGGAGCTGGATGAGGGAGAAGGATGAAAAGAGGAAGACAGAAGGGGTGGAGGAATGAAGCAGAGGAAATTGAGTGAATGAATATGGCGCACAGCCGGCACCAGGGGAATCCTGTGCAAAGCAATCCTTTCGTGGTATGACAATCATTTGTATTCACTGTTATTCAGATGATTGAAACGAATGCGGATCTGAATGCGGATTTGGCCAACAAGCCCGAGTCTTCGGTATGGAGTGTGCGTGCATGGGAGGGAAGACTGGATAATGCTGCTCGCCGGTTGATTATTCTCCAATATGAATCGGAACATGATGATGAACGACCTGGCTAATGGCATGTCGGATTGGCCTGCAGTGTATTAAGTCCTCGGCTGTGTGTGGCAGACGGCATTGTGTCTGTGCTCTGTGGGCGTTATATCAAGCGAAATTAAGACAGAGAAATTAAGTGCGTCTTGTTGAAAGGAATTCGGCTTGGGATATGCTCTGGTGGTGTGCGTTGGCTCTTCCGAACTTTGGGTAAACTGGTGATTTGGGTAATGGAGCGTGGCTTTTAAGTGTTGCCGTGGATCATAAAAGACAAATCCAGTTTTTGCTGAGACAAGTTGTGCCTGGAAATGAGATTCGGTTCAGTTGCTGAATATTTCAAAAACGAGTGTTTTGATTTCAGATGATTTGTCGGATTTCTGAACAAAGTTGTTTATGTTCAAAAGTTGTTTGGCCTCAGAATCAGGCTGGGCTGTAGAAGGAGTTGTGCTTCAGACATCTGTCAGAATAAAGATTGATCTAACATGCATGAGCAATCAGGTGCCACAGAAGTCAGTTTTATGATCTAGTGTTAAGTGAGGTGTTATTATCTGTAAGACGTGTCAGATTTCCACATATGTTGTGTCAGATCTTGACATATGTCACTGAATCATTTATTGCGTAGGTTATTCTCAGGTTTATTAGTAATTGCTTCAGCATTCTTTGAATTCCATAAGTAGATCTGCAGTCGAATTCTCTGAGTCATACCAGTACATGTGCAATCACATAGTCAGACAGAAATCAGACTGGGGACCCTGATTTCTCATTTCTAACGATCCGAAATGCGATCTGTCCCTTAGGGTTTTATTTCATTTGCCTACCACTGAGCTCATTTCTGCATATCGTTTACACTAATAGTCGGCCTAAAGAGAAAAACAACTGCTGGATAAAAATAGATGCCTTAAAAGGTCTCATTATCTTATTGGTTAACCTGAAAGCCTAACAAACAGGAAGACGCTTACCCTGGATTTCATCACCTGGTGCTTGCGAGGACATTTCTGTGTTGGTCATGCACTGTGAAACACGCGTTTGAGGACTAACTTCAAGTCTGAGAAACTAGTTGCAGTGATAAATAGCAGCATTTTAAGCTGACACCCGCTGGGAGTTGTGTACGTATTCTGATTCAAGCATGGCCGCTGTTGTAAGTAAACTAATTTAAAAAAAATGAATATCAGTAGCTCTAACTAAGCGAGTAAGCTGTTAGCAAGTTTAAACACTAAATAGTTTTACTCTGTCCTGGAAAGTCATATTAATTTAAAACTTCTACCTCAGTGTGTATGTACAGGTGCACTTTCATGGTGTGACGTCTTAAATCTGTTTAAGAAATTATGTGACCCAGTTAGCAGGACTTCTTGTCATTTTGTTCTCACATTTGAATGCCTATTAATATTTTTTCCTCTGTGAATGACCGTACTATCACTTGTCTCTTTTATAGTGTTCCAATAAACGTCTACTTCTACTAAGTGTCTTGAAATCTGAATAGCACCTTTAAAGAACCTGCTTGCAGGGACTTTACAAAGTGCCTTTGATGAGTTCTCTTCAGGTGGGTTCTTCTGAGAATCTATCAAAAGCCAGCAATTTATTATGCAACTCAGATTAACCCAGATTCATAAGCTGTCAATATATCCGAAGCGTAGTAAGATTTCACGCCAGACTTTGCATAGGCCTAAGTGTCGTAGGCCTAAGCGTCATCTGATTTTGACCTTTTGACCTTGTTTACTTTCATGTGTTGCTGGGTGACATTCCTGAGAATTTAACAGACAAGGGCTTTTTTTCAGAGAACAGAGACCTTTCTGGAAATATTTAGCTTCCAAGAAACCATGCTCCTTTTGTAAAGAATTTCATTCAGTTGAGTGGCTTGCAAGAATATAAGAATTACTGTTTATTTGTTTTACTCAGTTGTGAGCTGTTTTGAAGTCTGTACCTTGGGTTTTGTGGGAGTCAGTTATGCACCGCTTTGAGGAGAATTGGTTATAAAATTGTGTTGATGTCTAGGCTTGTAGCATTTGGTTACAAGCTATTTTGAATTTTATAGGCTTGTGTTTGAGTTGGTTATGAGCTGCCTTGAGATGGGTTTATTTGGAGGAGCTGGTTATAACCTGCTGTGAAGTGTATGGTGTTATTCGTTTGATTGCAGCCAAATGACCCTTCAACCTCATGACCGAACTTCAGAGGAAGTTTACTGGAGACATATAAGCAGTTTAATTACCTTTTACTATTTTTACTTTTTATGGGTTTGTAATGGGGATGAGCGGTTGCCTTTACCAGCTATCGAGTGCTTGAGTTGGTCTCACGAGTTGATTAGCTTTTGTTGGCAGACCGTGCATCCTTTGTATTTCAAGTGATTGCTATGTATGTTTTGCAAGCCTGTGCACGTCACACAAGTCACGTGAGGTATCAAGTATCTGTCCAGCAAATGACAGAACCATTGGATCTGACCAGGGCGGAAGAGGGAGAATAGCAGACAGACTGTGGTCCGCTTTAACTTCAGAAATGGCTCTGATAGGCAAAACTCAAATCAGGTGGATGTTAATTACTCGGAAAGTTCGTTTAAGTGGATGACCCCAAGTTTTCAGTTTCCAGATTGCACAGACCTTCTGGAATTTTGCACGGGTCTTGTAGAGTTTTGATTCAGTTGATACTCTGTGTATTACGGGGACCTTAAATGGCGTGGCACCCATTCAAACATTCAGCGGTGGTGAAGGATCTCACCCGATCAATTAATCTCTGTTCGATCAAGGCCATGAGGTCGCTATGTAAAACCGTGTACATTTACATTTATATTTATTAAAACAATGGTATGTACTATATAAATTATTATTGGGTATTATATCTCACTGAGTGTCATGAAGAAGTCACCCAAACTACATTTCTTGGTCATTCTTTCTGGGTGAAACGGGTGCTGTTTTGAGGATGCAAAGCCACGCCAGGGTCTTGTCCTTGTTTTGTCCATGGTCCTTCTTCCATATCTGTGTTGTTCCAAACCCTTTTCCACTGTTCTCACCCAGGTTGCTCCCAGTCAGCCAAACCCACCTAAAGTTGAGGAACCTGAGGTGAATTGTATCAAGATCACTGTTCCACGGTTTTGGAGGCTCACATTGGTTGTGGGCCTCCTTGCCTTTCTTGGCTATTCATTTGCTGCATTAAGCAACCAGGTGTTGTATATAATTCACTTGCAAACATTGCAAGATGTTTACCAGTCTTTGCACGGACTTCAACTGTAACCTTAGATGCTACACCACTTACCTAAACAGTGGATCTCCTGGATGCTGCCTTGCATTGTTAAAGGCTTTTATTCAGCCATTGTAATGTTATAAATATTTTTCGATGCTTGCATATTCAGATAACTTAGAGTAGTTGAGCTCATTATGTCTTTGTCACATGGCTACCTGATGAGACGAGTTCATATCTGTACCCAGAGAAATCAGATCAGTTCTAGTTGTGATCGGACAACAGCTATCGTGTTCAAGTGATCACGTATTGTTGTTTAGGATTTATTGGTTGTCGTAAGTTCACAGATTGGAGTGATTACTACACTGCCTGATCAGAACAGTTGAATGAAGTAAAATTATTACAATACGATCATTATACTACATGACAGAATTTTTCTTGGTAAATGAAATAAATTCAGTGTTTTCAGTTTTTTTATTGCTAAATAAGTATATTTAATATAATATTATATATATATATATATATATATATATAATAAGTATCAATTATTTTGATTACTAAATAAGTAAATGAAGCAGCTTTTCGTTTTCTTGAGCACTTATATCAAGTGTGTTATTTACTTTTATTTATGTCTGTGATATGTCGAAAGCTGACTGACCCTAAACCCTGCCTCTGATTTATATTTCGTCTGTTCATTGCTAGCCATGGATCGCAGTGGATCAGACTGGGCAACGCTAAATTATAAGACAGGGGTGGGTATAATTTAAACATTTCGAGGCTACGGCTACCACGGCCTTTACTCTGATGTTCATGTGGAACGTCCTTTTATTTACCCCGTCGAGTAAGAGTAAAATCATGCAAACCTGGTCGGTGTTATTGTGGTGTTATTAGATGGTAATTCATGTAAATTTTATTCAGTACATGTTGGACTGTATTGTTAGGCAGCGAGTTGTAGATCTCACGTACTAATTAGTCCAGCTAATAGGCAAGGCGATCATTTATAAGTGGTACTTGTTGTTTTCTTCGTTACTGAGTGTTCCGAGACTATGGTTTGGTTTGTCGACTCTATCATAGACTTCATCGGTGTTTCGTGCTACATCAGCAGTTTGTCTGACTTTTTGGTAGGTACGGGCATGGGCAGAGAGAAAAATGGGAACTGAAGGAAGCAAGACCAGTACCAGTTCGGGCACGGCTAGCTATGCCAGCATCGTTGTGGACTTTCCAAACCTGTGTCGGAAGGAGTCGGAAGCGACTGCCTGGACTCTGCTCCACCAGTGCACTCTTGACAAGTGGAAAGATGGACATGCTGGTTAGTTTATCTGTTGTATAAAATATACGATATTATGTTGTAATTTATGTTTAATGCAGTCTAATTTTAGACCTTGTCTTATTGGCAGAGCTTACGACTGGTCTTTTCACAGAACATTGCAATTTGAAAAGGTTATTTAATTTTATAATATTGTTATTTGGACTTTATGCTTTGCATATTTATAACAATTTATTACAAGTTGTAATGCAGTATTTTGCTAAGTGATCACAGTGTAGCAAAGGTATATTTTCTGTGTTTTTGTTCCAATGTACTTGCTTCGATCCCTTAGACAGCCATGTAAACAGTGCTTTTGAGAAGTCTTCCAAAAGTGCATTAGCTCTAGCCCAGACATACTGGTACGCATATATATAGCCTGATGATTCATAGTTGGCAGCCTGTTTACTTGACTAGGATTTTGACTTGGAACCACACCTGACTGAACGAGCCTACCTAATCAATTTTATCTTTATTTAGTGCCCGTGTATAGGCTCTTTGGGTTGTAGATGAGATATGGAATTATATTTATTAGTTACAGCTACTTGGAACTCTTAATTTCACTCTTTTCTTATGTTCAAGCACTCCTTTGTAGATTCCTTGTACAGCAATAGTCCGCTGTATTTGAGAGGTTCTTAACAGGCACTGTACAAAGCTTAGATACATATATACATACATACATACAAACATAAATACTTAATACATGCATCCAGGCATGTATGTATGTATGCATGCATGAATAAGTAGTGATGTGTGATGAATAATGTGTGATGAACATTGCACAACCTCTTCCGATGGATCATTAATACTGGTTATCCCTTGGAAAATTTGGGTAAAGGCACATCTGGCTTGTTGTTACATGCATGGGAAAAATACAACTAAATGTAGATTGTAAAGTTCAAACATTTGTCAGAAGTCTTAAAATATCACCATATGCTTACTAGATCAAACATTTTTTATCAGTTCTGACGTTTTTTGTGCCTTTCAGATGCTGGCGGTTTTCCCGAGGCTCTGCTGACATGTGATGGCGTCATTCACAAAGATTGCAGTTTTTCATTCTGCATGAGCCGCCAAGGCATCATCAACATCAACAAGGGCTCGTCAATCTTCAGCTTTCGCAAACGCAGCAAGTTTGCGAAGATGGCGGAACACTTCGAGTACAACCACATTCCAGCTCAGATGTCGTCTATAAACCACTTCCGCGTCAAGAGCGTTCTGTGCTTTCGTGACAGCCTCGTTGTGCTGCACTTGTCACGAAACACCAACTCGCAGTTCGGGCTTCTGGACTTGCGCATCAACAAGTTCTTGGGCGTGTTCGGAAAACAGCACCTGGAGTTCACCAACGAGGCTCTGGCTGGAGAACTGAGTCCGGACAAGAGCAAGTGTCTTGTACGTATGCCGAACATAGGTCAGCAGGGTCAAGCTGGGGCCGCTGCTGCTGCTGCAGCTGCGCTTGTACCATCCACTAGTTCGGTTTTTCATCTGTACGATCTTCGCACCAGAACGCTTCTGACCGAGATTGACCTGAACTTTGCCCTCTGCCATTTCTGCTTCGATCCGCGTTTCACCTGGAGACGTATCGCGGTGACCAATTTTGAGTCGGGTCAGAACAACAGCCTGAGCTTGGTTGAACTGGACTCTTGGAACGTTCTGAGCACAAACCCACGAGTGAGCGACACGAGACAGACGCTCTACCCATTCCTTAAGGATCTCTGCTACACGCGCGACGGATCGCTGCTAATTGCTACAATCCTTGACACCAACTGCTTCTGCCGAGAAAAGAAGACGCGAAACTATCGTCCAATCAACTGCAGCATCTACGTCTTTAACGGCGACTCGACCGAGACTCTGCACTGCATTCAGTACCGCCGCTACACCTGTACGCAGCACAACTGCCCCGTCAATTACAAGCCAGTCTTCTCCGTCTGTGGTAATCGGATGGCCGTGGTTATGGACATTCCAGATGACGTGGTACAGCACTACGTACAGATCTACAAGCTGCCGACCACACTGAACTTGCAGAACATGTGTCGAGTCATCATACTGCAGAACTATCCTCTTACGAAGCTCACGGACCTACCGCTGCCCACAAAACTCATCAACTATCTTCACTTTAAGCCAGACTTCTGAGAAGACGGAAGATGAAACGAGGCTTCTGACTGAATTCATTACCTTCTTTAAACCTCCAAAAGAATCGCAAGCTTTCTCTGATTCTCTTGCTTCTCTGTGTGTCGTATTTATTTAGTATGTGACATTGCGAAAGTAATTTTCTGTGTTAGTAGTTTAGAACAGAACACTTTTCTAATCGGTCGTCATTCCCGATCGGTTATGTTGTTACGTCTGATATATTTACATTATAATTACTTGTACATTTTTGGGAGGTTGTAATGTTATTTCTGAATTCTGGTCAAGAACCTCTTCATTAGCCGTACGTACAGAATATTAGATCGGCTGTGTCAAACAGAAACTGAGCTAAAAGCTTTGTTCTACAGGGACTGTGGTTGAGTACCAGCGATTGGTATTGAAAAATAAAATAAATAAAAATGAAATGTAGTAACGATAGACCTCCACGAGTGCTTAAATTGTCTCTGTAATCACTTAAACTGTTTGTCGTTCATGGTTGTTCATGTTTGTCGTTAGCACAAACACAAGTTTGTCACACCAAGCAAATATTAATACTGGAATGTGACATTAAAAATGTGAGTGTACGTCGGACTTGTACTTAACAATACTTACTTCAAGACTGTTGTGATAGGAAGACTTCATGAGGCAAATCTGTGAGACTAATGCCAATATGAGACAGGGTTTATTTGTGGTTTATAAAAGGGGGTTTGAACAGTGTGGTAGAGAGGTTTGATCAGTATGATAGCAGTTTAGTGGCAAAGTTTGCATGTGTGTGTGTGTGTGTTGCTGGATACCGGGATTGTTTGAGGTAGCAAAATCCTTTCTGGCTTAAGGCATGTAAAGGTTTAACTGTGTTGTTGATTGGTATTTTATTGATGCTTTTGTTGAAACCTACTTTAAATTGAAACTGTCTTGTTCATCTCTACCTTTTGCATATTTGAATAGTAATAATAACTTATTACAGTGACACAAGTTGAATAACGTAAACTAATGTATTCAATTATTCCTCTTTGTTTTCTTGTTTGCTATGCATTAGAATAAGCAACAGATTCTAGTCTTCGAACTATTTTTCCAGAAAATTGCTTTCCTTTCGTTTCTTGAAGACTTAGGCCCTATTGCCATTTCTGTACAGCTAAATAAAGTATTTTCCATGCGTAATTATATCTAGGTTCATTTATATAGCGCTTTTAAGAACCTCTCAAAAGCGCTCTTCAAACTGTCCCAGTTCTGAGTGTCAGTCCTTTTGCATGCTGTATATTATTGGTCATTGTTTATAAGTTATTCTGTTTGAGGCCAGTACACAGTTCAATGCTTCTACAACAGTAATGCTCTCCTGTGTTTGTTCTGAATACAAACTGTGCACTTGTGACTATAATGTTATAGTTTCTAGTTGTTACAGAAGTAACCATACGCATACATTTCTGGAAGTACTTTTCCCGCACTGCTCTTCCAGTTGTAGTCTTTCCTTACTGCTATAATTCAGGCCTTTCTTCTTTTCTATGAAAAATAAACCGAGTAAAGACAGTTTAGAAAGCTGGTCAACTGTTCAGGCAGTGAAGTCCACAACAAAAATTAATTTGGTTGGAAGTGAGCCCAACGTAGGTGGTATTCTCAAGTGCTTGTAAACACGATCTTATGGCGGTTGGGTGGATTACCTGATGATGTTGCCATCCACACTTTTGACGTGAATAATGTTGCAGTATCAGTGCCTGGGAATTAATTAGCAATCTGCTACTAATTTTCTTCATTCCTCTTACTTCTTTGTAAACTTAAATGCACATGAACACTAAGTACAATTCTGCATACTAAAAGTTTCCACATTTTGAAATGTGTGAAATTTTGTTACGTTTAACCAGACTGTTAATTAAATAAAGAAAATACTGGATTATGGTATTTTAAAATATGACTAGCATTTTATTTAAGATACAGTAGTCTCAAAATAATGGATTTCATAAAATATTAGTTGCACTCTTTATTTCATTTGTGCCTAACACGTAAAACATTAACTCAATGTATGATACGATGTATGAAAAAAATTCACTCTGGTTTTACCACTGCACTTGGATCAGGTCTGCACCCAAGTTTTTAAAATTAACAGTTGGTGGGCACACCATGACACAAGGCACAGAACAGCAGTTAAGCGTAAAAATAATGCTGTTTCAATGGCCAGCTGGAGATGGACGAACCGATCGAATCGATGCTGCTTCATTGGCGGAAATTCTTGTTTGGTGAAGGCGACTACTTCATGTACTGTGCCAGCCACCGAAACCCTTCGCCATAGCCTTGTTTCTTAAGAACGCTACACATGAACAGTTCCAGTGGACGTTGCTCACTGACGACTTCAGTTCCCTGCATAAGAAACAAACATCCTCACAACAATTAGGGTGCATGTAATTGTAATTTGAGATTTATAAAGCACCTCCTAGAGGATAAAAACTCAATAGAGGTGCTTCCGACCCGAAAAAGTAAGATCACTGTTGCACAGTACAGTCTTCAGGCACCTGCGGAACACTGAGAGGGGCAGAGAAAGGAGCTCAAGTCGCAATTCTCAAGGGAGACGATTCCAGCAAGTGGGACCGACGTAGGCAAAGCTTACGCATGTACATATGTGTGACACAGTAGTCAATTGGTTTGAGTGCTTGCCTTGCGATGTGGTGTGCAGGTTTGAGCCTCCCTGGGACTGTTGCTGCAGCATAAAACCTTGAGCAAGTTCTTCATACACAATTGCTCAGCACCATCAACTGATGCTTTGTCGTTAGACAGCGACGCTTAATAAATAAAGAAATAATAATAACTCAGGCTATATGCATGTATATTCTATTTCCCAAGAATGTCTGGCTAGATTTTAACTGGCCTGACCCCAAATGTTGGCATGCCAGGTTAACAAATCAGTTGCCAACAATCACTGCTTCATGCAACGTGATACAACAGAAGTTGATTCAATTTTAATTCCTAAAAGATTTTCTAGTAATTGCTCAGAGACATTTTAAAAGTTGAAATTTAAAGTCCTTTCATGGAGGTGGTTTTCCACTCTAAGGTTACATTACATGTATTTTGGAGCAGAATGCAGGCTGTCTTTCACCTTGCCAGTCGTCTTGTTGTTGAGCTGGAAGAAGGCTTTGATCTCATCTTCACTTGCTGCTCCTGGCTTGTCGATTTTGTTGGCCAAAATTAATACTGGTATGTCGGCAATCTGATCGTCATTTAGCACACTCTGTTCAGTTAAACACAAGCAAATGAATCATCAAGTTAATGATTAATATTCCAATTTTGTGCCATCTGGGGGAATTCAGACCCTGAGAATTAAGTGACATTGACAATCTGCTGTGTAGCCATGTAACCCAACAGGGTTGTTGAAATTCTGCTGTCATTTTTGTGATCATTTTTGTGATCATTTTTGTGATCATTTTTGTGATCATTTTTGTGATCATTTTTGTGATCATTTTTGTGATCATTCTTGTGATCAAGCCAGAAGATCCTTCAACCTCTAGAATGCCACCTCTGAGGAGTGTTGCTCATAGAGGTGTGTAATTATAATAAATAAATTTAATATTTATAATAGATAATATTTCTAGCTTAACGTGCCAGTTTTTGCTGGGGCATAGAGTAAACCAGGTAATTCCACTGCACTTCGTAAAGCACCATACCAATCATCATCCATTGTAACTATGTCTAAGATCATATGTAATTGTGTCAAAGATCATATGTAACTGTGTCAAAGATCATACACGACTGTGTCAAAGATCACATGTAATTGTGTCAAAGATCATTGTGTCAAAGATCATATGTAATTGTGTCAAAGGTCATACGTAATTGTGTCAATTGTTATAAGCCAGCTTCCCAGGTTTCTGTTATTTGAATATTGTATGACATGTTAACTTACATAAAATTCTTCTCTTGATTCCATTATTCGCGCTTTATCAAAGGCATCAACGACAAACACGATGCCATCAACTGCTGGGAAATAGTCTCTCCAGACTCGACGGGCTATAGAAAGCAAAATGGATGAAATCAGTGTTTCTTATCATCACCTAATCAACTTTGAACACTCTCGCTGTGTCCCCTACCCGAACTGTGTTGGGCTCTCGGGCCTTCTCGGTTGCTGATCCACGGCTTTGGAATTCACTGCCAAATTCTGTTTATTCTGTCAATTCTTTTATGTCATTCAGGTCTAAACTCAAGACTCATCTGTTTCAGCTTACTTACCCACCGTAGCCTAGCTTCTGGTTTCTGTGACCTATCGGAATTCGACCCAGCTTCTGTTATTATGACTTTGGAATGCAATTTTGACTTGAAGAGACCACTGATCGATGCCTTGGGCATTATGATAACGGCCCTATAGAAGTTATTAGATTAGATTAGATGACAGAAAGATGACTAAACTTTTAAATTCGAGAGGTTAAGAGTAAAGGTATCTAGAGCTAATAAGCAAAGCAGCAAAACAGTTAAAATTCTTTTCAAGTACAATATCTAGACAAGGTATAATTAGGTTTGGTAAAGAGGTACGTTGGAACTTATTCTACTCTGCATCAACAGTGACCTCATAATGTTTTCTTTTGCCAGATTCCAAACTGCTGCCCTTCTGTAAGGAGGCATTACCAAATTTCAGTTGTAAAAGCTATTTTCTGCTATCCTGGCTAATATTAATTACCTTCTAATTTCAGTATTTACAAAATATTTACATACCTTGCTGATGACCACCAAGGTCAAAGGTTGTGAAGAGCACACCTCCCATTGTCAGTTCCTCAGAAGCTTTGACACCACAAAACATCTTTTAGCTTCTAAATTTACGCTCATAAAAATTACAGACTACACTGCTTCAGTAATTACTTCCCCAGACTCCAAACCAGTAAGAGTAATAAGCCTTAAAGAAAGCTGTAAAAAATAATTAAGTAGTGATGCCTTCACATGTGACCTAGTAAGTGGGTTCATTGACAGCATTTAATCCATACAAAACCTAAAATGATAACTAATTTTTAAAAGCATTTATATTTAAAAGTTTGATCTATTCTTAAAGCCTGAAGTTGACGTAGCATAAAAAAAGCAACTACAAGATTTCCTGTCTCATTTAAATGTGTTAAATTTAAATCTAGTATAAGCAACAAAATCAAACATGGTTCACAGAAATATCAGTAACAAATTTCTATTAAACTATATATGTTATTCTTTATAAAGAATATCATAATATTATTGTCAAATGTTCAAAGTATTTAATACCATCTGACTTCTACAGTGCTTTTGCCGCTGCACGTGGCACTAGACGCTTACAGTAGATGTGCTAAATTCAGCAGAAGACACTAAAAAACACAGACTTTTAAAATATGATAACGATATCCTGTTAGAATGGAAAAAGAAGTTAGTGTGATTGTGGGAATATATTATTACAAGGAAAAACACTAGTCCTCGTGCAAAGAACAGGTAAATATGCCAAGCAATGTTTAGTTAATCAATTCAGCCATATCTCTGGTCAAACAACAAAAAAACGACCTCAAACAATGTTAATTGCATTCATTTCAAAATCAATGCCAGCACAATCCCGGCAACATGTACAAAGCACAGGTTATTTTGAAACAGAATTCATTCAGCAAATTTATGTAACATTTCTTCAAGTATCTAGAAAGAAGTGCTTGCTGCTTTATTATGAAAACAAACTTGTTGATGACCTTTTTAAAGTCCCCTGTTTCTTTGACCTTTCTCAGCACTTTTATTCACTCATTGGAAGGTATAATCAAAAGATTTTCAGAGGAGGGTTCAACCCATACCTGGTAAGCCCCAAAATATGGCCCTGATTCACAAACATCGATCCCAAAATTAAATCATCTTTTGATAGTGATTTCCATGTAATGCATCATTGTATACAGTGCTCAGTACATGATGTGGCTCCCAAACACAATGTCACAAAGAGACTTTAAAAATGTACTTGGACTACAGTAGACAATTTTTGGATTACAGTATTTTAATTTCAAGCAGCTACCCATTCTGGAGATTTGTCAAAAAGAGATATAGTTTCCTTTCCATTACTTTCATTACATTCCAGGATAGTCAAACATCAGGCGCTTTGAATGATGGATGGCGGAAGGATCAGAGGTAGACAGAACAGAGAATCATGAGGGATGGACATGCACAGGTTGGAGATCTACAGTGAAGCATGTGATTGGCGCCAATGGGCAATGAGCCCATGGACTCAAAGAAGAATTTCAAGCAGTTTGGTTAAAGCCATTTTCAGTTTTAAGCAAACAAGGAACAATCTTAGCCGTCTTATGAAGTTGAGTATATTTATAGGAATGCAGTGATTCATAAAATAATAAGCTGTAAAGTTAGAACAAACATGAACAATGTTAGTTAATTAAGTGATTAGTATTACAGTATGGTCATACGGTTCCAGTTAGAGGTAAGATGCTTCGCACATCAGCAAATAAATGCTGGCTTCGGGAGTTGGCACCTCAGCTCAAGTAAAAGCTACACCCACAATGAGCAGACGGAAAATGCAGAATCTCAACCAACGTAACTTACTGGGGTGTAGCGTAGGAACGGGCTGAGTCATGTGACCTTCTTTAAGAACACTGAGCAGAGTCGTCTTGCCTGCATTGTCTAGACCCAGCAGTAATATCTTGCCAGACTTCTTATAAAGGCCTGCAGTCAACAAATAACAAAGTCAAATTCATGTACACTTTTCAGCCAATAATATCAGCTAATGTGGGAATCCAAATTAAGTTTCGCCACAAAACTACAATAGAAATGTAAACAATCGCACTTATAGGTATTCCTAACAGGCATTATAGGTGTTTCCCATTCTCACCAACCACGAATTTACCCTGACAACAATAACAAAAGTAGTGTCGTTAAAATTAGAACTTTAGAGACAAAGATAGTATTAAACTTGGATCTTGACCTGGAACCAAACCCTTCCTCCCTACCGATGTTGTTTTGACTAAGCGCCTGTGAATAAGCTGGTTCCCGCAACTTAACTTTCACTGGGTGTTGTAGAAATCTTGAGCTTATAGTTATGATTACAATTACAGTGTTTACAAGAGGTTGTTGCTACAGTTGTAAACAGTTTTTCGCAATATGAGTAAACAGCTCACACACTCATAAAAGCCACCGACACACTTAGATATTCAGTTATGCCTACAAATTACATTATATTATGCCTACGATTCCTTGCTCCGCCAATGGATACATGATGTGCTAACAAATGTCTTACTTACTTGCTTACTTGCATTAAATAACATCAGAATTACTCAGATATTTAAGTCGAAGTACTGCACGTGCAGCCACAAGTATTGGTGCTTGACGTTTCCTGTAAAAAGATGTCATAATTACCTAGGTACTTAAGCAGGCCTGTAAACCAGTCCCAGACAAACATAACTGAGAACCTCAAGGTCTTCTTGCACAGTGTTCAAATCTGAATATGCAAAAAACAGAAGAAGCTTAGGTCCGCTTTCTAGCACAGAGTAATGAAAGTTGGCTGTCAATGCTCTTCTTCCACTGAAAGGTCAAGTTCCTGCATGTGGTAATGAAATGCAGGACCTCAGAGTTGATCATCCTCCATTTTACGTGCTTTTATTCTTGGTCATTTGACAGACTAAAGGAACTGAAGCAGTAACTTCATTTAATATGCTACTGTTTTGTCCAATAATAAAATCACCTATGGTGAAGGATTACACCAGGATTTAGTTTGGCTTTTAAATGTCAACTTTCGCATAAAATTGAATGAATTTTTAATCAAACACTATCCTTCAGGCCCTAGACCATGCCTCTGATGACCAATGTTGATAGCGGTGTGTAATAAATTTAATAAAATTCCTTTACCTATCAAAGGCTTTAAACCACAGCTTTAACAACTTTATTTGTTGGTACATCATATTCAACATTCAACCTTTAACCCTATTCAAATCTACAAAGTTGGATCTTGCTCTTAAGCTGCTTAATTACTCACAAAATGACCATTAAAATAAATCAGGCCTACTTTAACTACTTATTTATTAAATATTCACGTTACAGAACATAAAAGATGAAAATGCTCTAGGTAAGAGAGGACTTCTCGGCTAAATATTGTAATTGTTGTTTTCATCGACAAAATAGCTTAATCTAGGTTCGACAACGTTTTCCAAAGTTTACCCGGCATCGTTTTTGAATTATTTTCAAAATATCATAAGTTTTGAACGAATACCTTTAAAAGTTCACAAACATCTGAAAACGATACCTAAACACAAACTCGAACATTTTCAGCGAGGTGCGAAGGTTAAGACTTTCGATAGGGTGACTTCCTCGTCATCGTCATCTACTTCGTGGTTTTTTTTTTATTAGCATAAAGAAACTGTTTGAAATCGAGACCTTTTAAAAAGTGAACAATTAATATTAGATTTGGAATTATTATTGCTGTTGTTTTAACAATGGACTCGAAATAAAGTAAATGAAATAGGTTTTTAACTTTTATGAGACACACTGCCATAACTTGAGGCACGGGCGTCGGAATGGTTTTTAAAGTGGGACGGCTCACTCCTCAACCGAGCAATAAGTGAGTCGCCGAAGACGTCAAGAGTGAGCTTCTGGAGAACCCTGAGAAACTATAGAAATGAACTAATGTGTTGCACATGCAACATGCAACTACACATAGTTTTTCTAGTCTAATCTAATGACTTTTAAATCACCGTTATCACAACGGGCAAAGCGTCGCTTACCTCACCCCTCGCACTCAATAAGTAAATTCCAATGGACATTATATAGCTAGTGGTTTTTGACTTGTGGTGTTCCGCAGGGTTCTGTACTTGGTCCTCTTTTGTTTACATTATACATCACACCTCTAGGTGCACTGCTGGAAATCATTCACTGGGATATCATTTCTATGCGGATGATGCCCAAATCTACATTTCATTTGACCTGTCAGTCGTCTGTGCAGCTGCTGTCTGATGCCTGTGAGGAGCTGCGGTCTTGGATGGCGGCTAATTAACCAGTCGAAGACTAAATTTGTACTACGTGGTACCCCACAGCAACTTAAGAAGTTTGAATGGATTTAATCCTTACAGCTGGGGGACTCACTCGTTAAGTTGACTGATGATGGTTGTGATTTGGGTGTTGTTTTTGATTCTACCTTGTCTCTCACAGACTATGTAAATAGTATTTATAAGTCATCATACGCCTATAATCGTGACATACGCAGAATTAGGCGTTACGTCCCATGTCTTCTAGAATATCATTATCTAACACATTAGTCTCCAATCGCCTTGACTACTGTGACTCAATTCTTGTTGGTATCACAAAGTCAAACATGAGGAAACTCCAACGAGTACAGAACTCCTTGGCTAGAGTCATAACAAATACTTTAAAATATGAGCATATAACCCTGTGCTTAAATCTTTGCATTGGCTTCCTGTTCAGCAAAGAATGTTTTTAATTGTGACTTACAGTATATAAAACAATGAATTCTGGCCAACCACAATACTTCGTAATCGTAATCGTAATTCCGAAATTTCTACAGCGCCCAAGGAAAGCCACGTCGCGGGGATCAGCTTATTCACTAGCTTGCCTTCATTCTACGTGCATTTCCAGTTGTTTTGGAGTTTTGTCAAATCTTCTAGAAGTGTTTCAATGTTTGCTAGTTCGACATCCAATGTGGCATCTCTGGCTTGAATGACCTTATTGCAGTTATCTGTGCGAGCTAATATTTTGTACCACACAGCTGACATTAATACACACACAAAAGACATCACATAGGATAAAACTCCATGGACCTCATTGCTTGTTTCGGCTGTTAATTTTAGCTCTAGAAGGTCTTCCAATGCTAATTTAATGCCAGGCAGGTGAGCTGAAAAATGCTTTACACTTTCAACACGATCTGACCATCTCGTTTCAGACATACTATGAAGAGGAAAACCAGTGCGGTTTACCAATAATTCCCACCGTTTAGGACTGGAAATAAAATCTGGAGTCTGGAATAAGGCAAAAGGTCTCCAGCGAGTCATCTGACTTCTCACGCCTCTCGGCCAATATCGAAGAGCAAGGTGACACCCGCATTATTAGAAGAACAGTCTGGAGTTCTGAACAGAATCTATTCAATGTTACATTTTATGGGCCCTCCGGGCCTCGGATCGATGAACCGGCTGCACCCTCTCATAGGCCCTGAGAGTGACCTGCATCTCATTCAGCCATTTTATTTATTTAATCCTGAAATACAGCCTACTTCTTACTCTAAGTTTACAGTCACTAGAACTGTCGAGCAAGCACCAAATTCTAAGCACACAGTTTCACTCAAAAAGTGACGGACTCCAAATGCCGCAAAAACTGGTCTCATCTCTGTGAAACGGATAAAACCCGCCATCAAGGTGGTCACGTGACTTACCGGCCCCGGCTGGGTCTCTAATATCTCAGACGATACCGCCCCTCAGACGATCATGCGATCCTTAATTAAAGACATCGCTGCATTCTGCGTTGATAGCCGCACTAAATTCCAGATACTACTGCTAATGATAAGACAATTTATATAGCGCCGTAAAACAATCGGGGTCGAATAAAAGGGCGCTCTAAAATGATTTCGGAAAACTGATTTCCTCGTCATCGTCTTCTACCACGTCGTTTTTCACGCACGCTGCAACCCCCAACTGCAGGTCTATAGGGGTCCATCTGCCTCTCTGTCTGTCCAACTGATCATTGCAGAAACCATTCCTGAACCAATTTGTATTGAGAATAGTGATTTTGACCAGTTTGACCGATCGTCCTCTGACCTGGTTAGTTACATTGGTCAAGGCGCCTCTGAGTGGGAGGATGCTCGCGTCCCGGTCGTGGATTATTTCAGAGATTTTAATCTCAGGCAAGCACGGCCCGTACACGGGGACCTTAAATGGTATTGCGCCCATTCAAACTGGCAGCGGCGATGAAGGATCCCACTCGATCAGTTCATTGCAAAATGAACAGGGTTGATGCCGTACGGTCGCTATAGAAAAACGTGTACAATTACATTTATAATAAGCTGGCAGTAGCCTACTCACTGCTTAACTTCTCGGGTGCAGAAGAAATTCTGCCTATACGATTGCAGGTCTCGTTAAGAAAGATGATACTTAACTAATTTATTTCTTACCAAATTATGTAGTACGTACGATAGGACTTGTTTCTTTGTAGACTTGTAATGACTTCGAAACCAGCAAGTTTTGAAATATCAGGTCGATCGACAGGCCTATTCACATGCGTTGGCGTTTATAAGCCTAAAGCTAGTGTTCCGATGGATATTCACAGAACAACCAATATTTGCCAAAGTCATTGATTTATTAACTCAGCTGACGGGAGGTCTCTCCTTAAACTTAAAATTGCATTAGTTAAAGCTGCATAGCGTCATATGTGATTAGTGGTTGGCATGGCAGCAGTGGGGAGAACTATGGGGGACAGCAAAATGAGTGGCGACAATAGAAGTCGCGACAGTTAGATCGCGCCTGCGCGTTGCCATATTTCTAGCCACGGCGCGTGATGGCTTCAGCCTGAACTCTGGCTATCAGGCTACCTGTCTCAGGAGTCAGGATGATTGCCCGTCTGCCTGCCGATTTTTCGCAGAAGGTCAAATCTCAATTAAGTTCTTCTTCCTCTTATCTCTCTCTCTCTCTCTCTCTCTCTCTCTCTCTCCTCTCTCTCTCTCCCTCTCTCTCTCTCTCCCTCCCTCCTGTCCAACCCCATAGCTGCCACGCTGTCTCTCCGTCTGATTTTTGGATCTTGACCTTGAACCGAACCCTTTTGCCTATCGATTTTGTTTTGATGAACACCTGTGAATAAGCTGGTCCCGCGACGTGGCTTTCGTTGGGCGCTGTATAAATCTCGGAATTACGATTACGATTACTATTAAGTCGATGCGTGTCTGTAGGTCTTAAACCTGCAACATGTAGGCTAAAAGGGTGCGATTTGAGGAGCGGTTAAAGTTCCCCACGGGTGTGTGTGGTTCAGACCATATCCCCACTGAAGATATAATTCAGCTGTTTTCGGGAGTGCGGAACCAAAAGGCCCCACGTGGTGAAGACAGAAGAGTATTCGTCGCCCCACATATCTCGAGACAGGCATACAGGACTCTCTCTTGTAAATGTAAAGGCACATGATATGCTATAACGAACGTATGACCTGTCCTTGGCCCTGCTCATTTTTCAATGAATTTATCGGGTGAAAAGAAAGAAATATGATGAACGCAGTATTTTCGAGTATTTAGGTAAGATTAGCACAAAATACTTCTATGCGCTGGTCATCAAAGGTCTGTTTACTCGGGCATTCGCTGCTTTTGTCCAGTGGTTGCAAAAAAGCAAAACTATATTGCAATGTGTTTTCTATAAGTAGAGTGTTAACAAGCAAAAGAAGGCCAATAATATTTGACGAATTTCAAATAAAATTTTATCGCATTATTATTTGTGAACCAAATATTTCAAAAGTCTATTTCAAAAGATTGAAGCACTTAATTTCAAAAAATGTTTAACAACAACATGCATAGGCTTGTGGTATACCTACTGACTTACTATCCAGCTTTGTATGTGCTTCTGGCGCCCAAACGTCCTGGCCCCAAACGGCAGCGCCAAAACGTCCTCCTTTCCTATACTCGAAGATCGCAGGCTGCGGGGAGGGATATAAGGAGAGACTAGTAGTTTAAAGTAGGTGTAAGAGTGCTCCTGTAAAGGATTTTATGTTAGACAGGCCAGTTTTAATCTTATCATGAATTCTACACGAAGCCGATGCAACTGACACAGTAGGGCTAAGGAGTTAATGTAGGCCCTATTCGAACATTGAACCCAAAATAAAGGTATCGCATAACAATTATAGCTCTCTTTATAGGCTTACATAAAGGCACATGCATAAAGATTTTGATTGATGTTCACTACGCCTATTAAACTTTTCTTAGCAATGCACAAATGGTGTGTAGCCATCTGTAATTAATCCGTCCATCTTTTGACCGATCTTCCTAAAGAGCCGTTCCACACTTGACGTTGTTCTTGAGGACCAGCTCATTTGTTCAGGAATCGTCTGCATCGAATGCAGCATCAGTTAACTCTTTCTCCTGATGTTATACAAAATAAAGTACCAGTAGTAGGTTCATTAAAATTAGCATACATTAACAAAATCGACGTTAACGGACCGACCGACCGACCAGTGGACGGGCATCGATTGATGTTTTGTTAATAAATACAGATGGACAAGCGGAGACATAGGCTGAAAAACCGACAGATAAAAAACACACATACATACAGAATTATTGACAGACTAGCTGACTGACTGGCTGGCTGGCTGGCTGACTGACTGACTGACTGACTGACTGACTGACTGACTGACTGACTGACTGACTGACTGACTGACTGACTGACTGACTGACTGACTGACTGACTGACTGACTGACTGACTGACTGATAACTTATATAAGCTTACTTTTTAACTTGTTTGTTTCGTTTCCCAGCCTTCACAGCTCGTTGAGGCTTGCGTTGCGTCTTTACAGTCCTTTTGGCTGTTATTATATCTATCCGAGACAAACGCACACGCTGTACCGAAGTACTAATGACGGCTGAAGCTTTGCGTGGAGCCCTGCGTTGAACCTTGCGTGCAGCACCGCGTGCAGCCTTGCGTGGAGCCATGCGTGGAGCCTTAGCAGTCGATCGTTTAAATGTTTTTCCAATTTTCAAGCTTTTGAAACAAAAAACCAACATGCCAAGTGATGGTTTATGGGTCTATAACACATCTAAATAGTATAATATTTATAAGCTAATCGCCAACACAAGCTTGGCATTTCCTTAAATATAAATGCCAAAGTACACGGTTTTCTATAACGAACGCTTGCCCTCGACCCTGTTCATTTTGCAATGAATTTGTCGGGTGAGATCCTTCACCACCGCTGCCGTTTGAATTGCAGCCACGCTATTTCCTTACCCCAAAGTCAGGAAAGCTAGCTCACTCGCTGTTTACTTGGTGGTCTATTCGGCAGAGCGCTTGTGGAATTTGGTACCGGGGTAAGCTTGGAAGCAAGCGGCAAGACCTGCGATGCGCTGCTGGTCCCATGTCCAGAACCTTGGCAATCGTTCATTCCTCTTTCACAGATCCTATCCTGACATCCCTTCTTCCTCTTATCTCTCTCTCCTCTCCAACCCCAAACACCATCATCCCCATAGCTGACACGCTGTCTCTCTGCCTGACTTCTGGATCTTGACCTGGAACCGAACCCTTTTGCCTATCGATTTTGTTTTGAACGAGCGCATGTGAATAAGCTGGTCCTCGCGACGTGGCTTTCGTTAGGCGCTGTAGAAATCTTGAGATTACGATTACGATACACTGCTGAAGAGCAGGAAGTGACTGCTTAGTGGTCGGGCAATCAAGGTGCAGTAGGCGAGGCAAAGAATGGGTCAGGTTCGGTACAGTTCTGGTTTTCGAGTCGAAATACAGAGATTTAGAGAAAGCCAAGTCGACAGCTGTATGGTAAATGGCGTTCGGTGTTGCAGATGATGAGGAATATAAGGCAACCGTAATCGTAATCTCGGGATTTCTACAGCGCCCAGGGAAAACCAAGTCGCGGGAACCAGCTCATTCACAGGCGCTCAGTCAAAACAAAATCGATATGCAAGAAGGGTTCGGTTCCAGGTCAAGATCCAAGAGTCAGGCAGGCAGACAGTCAGACGGCTATGGCGGATTGCGTTTGGAATTTGAGCAACAAGAAGGATAAGGGGAAGATGATGAAGGCAAGAGGAAGAATTGAGGAAAGACTGTAAGAAGATTTATCTTGAATTTGAACTTAAACAATAAGGAAAGAAATCTCAGAACAGCCAGGGTTGAAGAGAGACATCATTCCGAATTGTCGTCGGTGTGAGTTATTGAACGGTTACGGATTTTGAAGGAGGAAGTGATTGCTCTTCTTCCTCTTGTCCACCTTGCCGCTTCAATTCCAAAATCCATCCACCGTAGTCGTCTGACTGCCTTCCTGATTGACTAGGATCTTGACCTGGAACCGATTCTGACCCTCTTGCCTATCGGTTTTGTTTTTACTGAGCGCCTGTGAATGAGCTGATTCCCATGACTTAGCCATCATTGGGAGATGTAGAAATCTTGAATTTACGATCGTATAAGAGGGTAGAAGAGGAGCGGTTTGATAGGGTGTTTGGATAACAATTGCGTATGTGGCCATGAAGGCCTATCGGGTCAGTTCTGCGCTCCTTCAGTTATATACCCTTACAGCCACATTCGTTGGGCTCACATTGTACCCACCATTTGTCACCAATGGCACAATGTTGGCCCGCTCTGGGCCCAGGGAACACGACTCTCTGGGTTGGAATTAACAAACTTAATGGCACCTTACCGTCGTAAAGAACCAGCAACACTGCTTTTTGTATTACAGAAGGTCTACGAACTATAGTTTTAAATCGAATTACAGATCGAAATTCGCACAATAGCTGTCCCAACTCAACTGACTTCCAAATTCCAATCTTCTTTAGTCTTCTTCCGTGTTCACTCGGGCTTTTCGAGCTAGCCAATCCAATAACGAACCTCAAAAATTAGGCCTCCGCATAGGCCAACAGTGATGATAGAATTAAAGCAACCGTTTTCGTCACGAGTGAATCGCTTCAATCCTACCCTTGTACAACTTACAAATGAAAGCACTGTGTATAACTAAAGTGTGATTGGTGACTGTTTTCTGAACGGTTATGCCCAACACATATCGACTTATAACCATGAAATTCCCGCAAATTTCCAAGTTTTACATTTCCAAAAGCTTTTGTAGGCCTATATTAGGTGTATATATACATATATTGTTTGCGCGCATGTGTTAACATACATATATGTAGGCCTACACTAGGCCTAGAGAGATTGATTTTATAGATAACACAACTAATAATTGTCAGAGTCACTGATTTAGGGTCACGGCTGTTCACCAACAAGATTTCGCTACAGAGTGACTGAAAACTGCATAAATTAAAATTTCATGGCCTCATTGAGCAAGTAATGGCTTCGGAAGCAACTTGTTTGGGGAAAATTCACCTTCAATTAAGGACCAGACTGAACCACACAGAACTAGTGGAAGGTTCCTCATTCCTCATATCTCACCCTTTTCCGTATTTCCTTCGAGCCAAACGTGCCTCTTCGTGTCTTCCTGGGACAGTCTTCGATTGCGTCTACTTGCTGTTTCATTTGACTACCCAGCAGACATTTCTGCTCCTTTAAAACCCACTTGTAGAGATCAGTTAGATAGCCACGTACGCAGCGTTTTTCTGAGGTACTTATAAGGCTCTTTGATTTAGTGCACTCTGATAATTATACACACATTGAGCTTACAGGTATAAGGTCTAGAGGCCTGAGCAGACTTGAGATCACTGGCTGCGGCTAAACAAAGTAAGCAATCTTAATTTGTTGGCTTATAGCAAAGAGGTGCGCCACTTCTGCACTTATCTTAAAAATACAACTCTTGCAGTTCCTATTGAACACATGCTGCTGACTGCGGAGGGAACCACGTGTAAGTAAGTAAGTAAGTAAGTAAGTAAGTAAGTAAGTAAGTAAGTAAGTAAGTAAGTAAGTAAGTAAGTAAGTAAGTAATGCATTTGTTAACACGCCATATGTCCATCGACTGAGGGTAGAATCGTAGGTGTATCGAGTGTAGATGGCTACCTCTCGGCCTGTCAATGAAGAATGGCAACAGGTGGTCCGTCCATCTGTGACCACGCGCGTATAGGAACGCAGGAGCAGAATAGTCGTGTCTTCGTCCTGCTTTAATTTTCTGATATATCACTGAGAAGAATTATTTAAATGTGACAGCCAAGGAACTAATAACATCAATCAGACGGTATGCGTCAAGTAAAGAAACATTCGCATAAGGTTTTCTAACGTTTGCATTGAAGTAGTCAGAATTCTATGCAAATTTCACTTTGTACGGAAACCTGTAGATGGCTTTGCATGGTGACAGACCATATAACAGCGACAAAGCGTTTGAATATGAATAACAGAGACTGTGGGAAACTGGTTTCTACGAGAGAAAATCCGATGCTAATCGTTAGCTTCATCCTCTCGGTCGCTTGTAGACTGAGTGCCTCAGCAAATTCCAGTGCTGATCTACCGGAAGCGATTGGTTCCCTCGGAATCAGCACGATCCGTCCGACCGATGAAACGGTTTTGCTAACGGGTCATCGTTCGCTTGTCTATCTGAGTTTTAAGGTCGGCGTCGAACTGCGCACCTCGGGGTTCTGCCTCGGCGCGACTTCCGGTGACCCTGAGATCGTGACAGTTGGTCTGGTCGACGGCAACACAACCCAAGATCAGCAGTGTTTCAAGACGAGCCCTGCTCTAGGGCTACGTAGGGCGAGGGGTCAGAGCGCACAAGATCCCCAAGATGACCTGTTCGTCAAGATTTCCCTCGTTGGTATACAGGCTGGATTCGCGTCACTAAGCACGCACTTTCAATCCCCGTCTAATCTCACAACCGCGTTACCATGGAAGCAGCAGCAGCAGCAGCTTGGAATGCAGAAGTACGGCGTTACAGTCGTCAATCGAGTTTCCATCTTCCAGGACATTTTCTTTTTCATCCTATCTTCGACCGAGATGTTGACCTTGACCTTGATCTGTCTGCAGCTGCGACCAGAGTCCATCCTCCAGATTCTTCGACGTCCTTATGCACTCCTAGCATCTGCTGTTATGCAGACCGTCGTGCTTCCTATGGTAAGTGCAAGCACCTCAAAGGTGTGCAACTACAGCCTACATATATACTGCAAAGAATATATCTTAACATATGACTTCGCTAGCATCACCCAGACGTTGGATCCATAGCTACAGCCCGCGTTGCACCGCTGTAGGCCAGCAAAGGGTTAAACGTGTCTTGTGCCCAACGAATTTGGCTGTTAAACTGGCAACCTCTGCCACCTCAGAAATGTTCCATGCTGTACATAATTCATGATTGTAATTGCAAATGTAATCATCAACTTGCATATAGCGCCACTCGAGAAAAAGCAATCAGAGCTTAAATGATGCTTAAAATTCATAAACAACAAAAGTTCATAAATAAGCAAACAATGCTCAGATTAGTATTATTAATATACTACTACTACTACTACCACTACTGTTGCTGCTGCTGCTGCTGCTACTACTACTACCACCACTACTACTACTTCTGCTACTAGTTATACTACCAATACTAATACTAATTAATAATAATAAGAGATTTCTACAGCGCCCAACAAAAGCCACGTCACAGGACCGCCGATTCACAGGCGCAATATTATGATGCATAACATATATCTGTAGTTAAGTAATTATATGCTATTGGTTTTAATTGATTTTGACTATAAATCTACGATCTGATGGTTTTAGATCGCTGTCTGTTGTTGCGTTGCAATCAACCTTCAATCAGTTCATTCTCTGATTGGTCTACTTGTGATTGGCTGCTGTCCAACGGGATTCATCAGTCCGATGCTTGTCATCATTCTCCAAGGCCACATCGACCTCTCGATTGTCCTTCTCGTTCAACAGTATACGTTGGCGTTGGGTCAGATCATTTGCTTTGCGTACACAGCAGCTTAACGTTATATAAGAAAATATCTTTATTCGCTACGTTGATCAGATGTTCAAGATATGCTTTGATTTTTCGCGTTGGTGATTGTAATTATAGTTGTAATCTGACATTTATAAAGTATTCATTGGCAAAGAGGCCTACGCTTGAATAGCAATAATATTGACTGATGTTTTATATATATATATATATATATATATATATATATATATATATATATATATATATATATATATAGAGAGAGAGAGAGAGAGAGAGAGAGAGAGAGAGAGAGAGAGACAATATATACAGGATTTTTTACAATTACTGTTTATCTTTTTCATAGGTATTATTCCTGTCTGGCTATACCTCTATTGTCATGTGATTGGATTAGACTTCGGCCTCAGTTCGATTCCATTCTGGTACCTAGGTGGCGCTCTCTGTACCATACTCTGTGCACTGGTGATCGGCGTCTTTGTAAAGCGGTACAGTGGGGTCACACTAACACACCTGGACAAGGTCATTCATCCGACATGTCTCCTTCTGACGCTGACAGCTGGCATTGTCAGCTCGTGTCGTCTGTCGGACGTCAGGCGCACCGTCACGTGGTCCGACGTCATTGGGTCGTCCTTGACCGTTTGGGTCAGTTGTATGATCGCTGTGGTCACCCTGCTGCCATTGACGGGGGACATATCGCAGACGAAGACGCTCCTAGTGGTTTCGGGCGTTAAAAACGCTGCACTGGCTTCCATCCAACTGGACGGATACTTCAGCCAACCGGATGTCAGTCTGATGTCGGTCAGTCTGACGTGTTGCGAGTTCATCGGTCTGACAACGATGTGCGTCTTGTGTCTGTTGCACATCGTGTTGTCGGCTCGTCTGCCGAAATACCGGAAATCGATGAACGGCAACGTCATCGATATCACGGAATTCTATCGTTCGATCGCCGAACAGATGTTTCGATCGATGGTCAAGGCCGGCGAGATCACGTTCCGACGGCAAATGAACTCATGCGACACAAGGACCATCGCCCTGTCGTCGACGACCATGACGAGCAGCCCTTGTCCCTCCGAGGCGTACTCTGCATCCTCGCTCGGGTTCTGTAAATCTGGAATCGGCGGCAGTAGCAGCAGAGTCTTGGTCGTTTCGTCGGACAGCATACGGCTTGCCCATGGCCAGAACTCCAGTCATGCGTGTCCTCCGGACGGCCAACTGACCAGTCACTCCAGGCGGTCCGTATCCCCACAGCCGTTTTCTTTCGCGCTCTTTGCGTCTGGAAGCGTGACGAATCACCAGCCGAGACTGACCCTCGCACCATTGCCAGAGGTATCAACGCTTGCACTTGCCTCAACACCAGCTGTGGATGATGCCCGGTCACTGAGCATTGATTACGAAATGCTGTCCAGCGTTGTCGCAGCTGACGAAAGAGCTGGACAGGAAAAAGAAGCATTGAGGCGTGAAGGAGAAATAGGGTCCCCATCGTCTGACACCGATCTAGATGCCCACAACCATCATCATCAGCAGCAGCAGCATGAGGAAGAGTGGAAGACGACCACAACTCATCTGACAATCTTTGACAACCTGTTTTCTTCTCTAAATATCCCACCATTCAACTCAGACACCAACGAGACAAGTTATCTTTAGCAGACGAACAGCAAAACTAATTGCGAACAGAGACATTGAAGAGCTGAACTATTAAACTTCGAAGCCAGTGTGAGCACGATTCAGAAAATGATGTTTAACAAAATTAAAATTTGTCCATCAAACAAGGCAGACTGACTTAATCAGGCCTAATGTTTATAAGTACCGTGCATCAGACGATTGATCTACAATGAAGAGCAGGCAAGGTTTTTCCATTTTAGCAAATAATCGCTTCAAGACGACCGATGTATCACCGAGACCACAAGTCGATCAAAATAACATTTCCTATTAAAATGTATGCTGTGCTAAATATCTGAACGCCTTACCGAAACAGATTGCACAAAGGTTTGCTACTCGCTTTATAGAGCTCCGGCTACAAAGTATTAAACTGCAGAAATTCGCCAGTTAAAACCACATTCAATCTTACGCATGGTAAATGCCATTGCCACATACAATCGAGAGCCACTTGCTTACTTCCTTGCGTGCTAGAGTAAACGGCGTATGAACTACGTGTAAAAGCTTTTACCTGATGCATCCGAATAGGGAATGAACTCGGAAACGAGGTCGAAACCAAACGTTGTGGTGATATTTTCAAATGATCGGAAAAGTGATCTGATTTTATTTTATGACCTAAAGGGCAGATATTTGATGTGCAGCTAATCGGCCCAAGAATTATTTTAAGTAAAATCAGCCATTGGTTCCTTATGGTGTGACAGTACCTGTTTATCGGATTAGTTTTGACTACGCGTGTGTAAATAAGCTTTCATCGACATTCGTTGTTAACAGGAACTGGGTCAGCATGCATAACAAAGTTTCCTATGCTTTAGCTGATTGATTTCTGAGAATTGACCTGACTGCTGTTTGATTTTGGTGCGCCATCGGTTGATCCCTTTTGCATTAGACAACGGCACTATAGAAGTTGCAAATTACAATTCTGTTAGAACATTTCAGAAAGTTTTGTTTCAACAAAATGGCTACAGCTGTCCTGCAAAAGCTAGAGGATCTGACAGAGTGTAGCATTTGTTGTGGCACCTACAATGATCCAAGACAATTGCCATGTCTGCATTCCTTCTGTTTAAAATGCCTGCAAGTGCATAGCGCAAGCAATAAACGGAGGAGCATGTCTTGTCCACTGTGCAGAAAAGAAACAAAACTACCACGCGACGGAATTAAGGGGTTTCCAAGAAATTTCTTTATAGAGAAAATTATGGAAATCAAGAGGCTGTCTGGTCCAGTAAGTGAAGCCACAAAGTGTGATGTGTGCTTTGAGGATGAAGAGATTGCTGCATCATTAGCTGGTGTTCCAGTTGCATCAATGTATTGCACCAACTGTCATCATAACTTGTGCACTCGCTGTACCAAGGAGCACAGGAGACATATGAAGACCCATTACATTGTAGAACTGGGTTGTGACCAAGCAGTGGAACCACTGGCAAAAATGTTTGCAACAAGCTACTGCAGTTCACATCCACAAGACATGGTGAGGATGTTTTGTCTTGACTGTAATGTTGTGATATGTTTCATCTGCTTCGCTGAAGAACATCAGATGCACAGATGTTCTGACATCAACAAAGAAGCCGAGGTCTTCCGCAAGCAAATCGAGTCTGATATAAAAGGAGTTTCAAGTTGTTTATCTGCATACCAAGAGAGTGTGACGAAGATGGAGGAAAGGAAGAACAGTTTTCTTAAACAGATAGAAACAGTGGAAGAGGATATTTTCAGAAGGAGCAACCATCTAAAGGAAATCATTGAGAGAGACACAGAAGCACTCCTAGATGAACTGAAGTCCATAAAATCGAGCCAACTCAAGGAAATATGCATGAAAACTGAAGAACATGACAGATGTGTGACCCTTTTAAATAGTTTTAAAATATATGGAGAAGAAATGATTGCTCTTGGCTCAGCTGGCGACGTCTGTCGCTCATTTAATCAGTTTCACAACCGATATGATGAAATTCAAGAAACTTTCAAAGAGCCGCCATTTCAGGAATTCTTACCAAAAAGCATAACACTCAAGACAAGAGCATTGAATGAAATTCAACAAAAGAATCTTGTTGGCAGAATTGAAGGTTATTTCTTGTGTGAAATATATTTGCTTTTTGTGAAAATATTTTAAGAATAACCTTTTTGCCAATCTTAGACATATTTGCTTCTAATGTCTTGCATCAGAAGAGACAGTAACGGAGATACAATAACTTATTTCACTTTAAGTGATGCAAACAATGCATAATTGCCCTACCATTTTATTGAGTTAATTAATTTATTTAGCTCCTCTTTGAAATATCTACACTTAAGGCTTGGCAGAGAATGCTTGTAGTTCAAATGCTGAATAGTTCAGATTACCGACAGAGTCATTAAAATTGCCACATGTAAAAATGCTTCCGACTATTCATTAACTTTACTATTTTAGCAGAACAATTATAGAATTTGAATTTTTATAGTTTTATAACAGTTTTACCACACATACCCACACAGGCATGTATGTATATCTAATGCGCACAATCATGGGTACATTTAGCATTTTTGTCAGGAATTTCCCCTCACCTGGAATTTCTGAAGACATAATCACTGGATACAAAATCACTTAACTAATGTTTTTCTTTTCCAGATTTATCATGCAAAAATGAAGATGCCTCTGACTGTCTTCACGTTTTTCTTTCAATGAATTTCTGTGAAGAATTTGGAAGACTCAAAGAAGTGTTTGAGGGTTCTAGAGGGACTCAAGAATGGCAAGATTTTCCATTTGGATTTGAGCAAAAATCTGAGATTGATGAAAGTCTTTTTGTTATTAGCATTTACACCTTGATGGCTGATTTTACGGTGGAGAAATACAAGGTGCCTGAAGGGATTGATGTCGATAATTTAGCTGCTGTCGTTACAGGTTCGGTTACACCAGATAAAACACAATTGATAGCGTTTGAAAGAAGCAAGAGAACTGTTACGATCATTGGATCACAGGCTCAAGTGGCAGTGACAAAAGGTTTGATTGAACTGATGGCTGGTGAGAACTTGTTGCCAGAAGACAACTGCCAAAGGGAAGACACGATAGACGAAAAACCACAAACTGAGACTGACGATGACGATTACAATGAAAAAGAATTTCTTGATGAAGACGATGGTTGGCGAGTTGTAACTCATTCTGATTACAGACAGGCAAGTAGAGGTAAAACAGTTGACTTCGGATTCACAGAGTTACCCAGTGGCAGAAGGAAGAAATCTGAGGTGAAACATGAACGGGAATCAGAAAAGAAATCTAAACTGAAATACAAGAAGGCATGTCACAAGGAATACAAACAAATCTTTAAAAACACAAGAAAAGATGATGGTACGATGAGCAAGAGAAACAAAACTCAGCAACGTTATTGACGAATGGCAATCAAAGGTGAAGGTGTGGGATTGTGGTTAGCAGACAGGAAAAACCACCCTCAGAATTATCAGTATATTATGTACACCTTTGCGATGGTTTTTAGTCTGGATAGTGTTTTATTTAGCATTTTGCATACATAGTTACGCTGTAGAACCTTTTGAGTAAAGTGTGTATTATTGTGTAGAGAATTGCTTGAGAATTGGAGCAGTGCGCCTTTTAGTATGCTACTACGTAGGTTTAATAATTTGCAAATGAAAGTGTTTTTCAGTGTTTTGTTATGCTTAATGTGATCATTGATTTGCCTATTAGATAGGCAGGTCTTGTAAAAATATTGTTTAAAGTATATTGAGTTTTGATCCCTAGCAAAAAAGTTACGCTTCCGTATAGAACATAAGCCGACGTATTGTTCACTGCAAATAGCATCTGGTTGTTTTAGAGTTTAACTACATGGTGTAATAGGTAAGCTTACATGTGTTGATAGATCAGCAGAGTTTAAATACACTTTTTGACTTGTTATAGTGTAGCAGATATTAATTAGTATGTATGTAACTTCAAATGATATAGCAGAGTTTAAATACAGTTTATGACTTGTTATAGTGTAGCAGATATTAATTAGTATGTATGAAACTTCTATTGATATAGCAGAGTTTAATTACAGCTTAACTGTTGATTGATTGGCAAAGTTTAATTACAGTTAAAACCTTTGATAGTTTATGACGGACTTTAATTCAGTCGAAATTCTCTTCAGTTCAGGACAGGCCTATGCATCACAAAAGCACAAATCAATAATAAGACGATTTATTTAGCGCCACAGCACGACAGAGGCCGAAAAGATAATCTTTAAATCATTCTCTTTGTAAACTTTTCCCTACAATCGCATTGGTAGTTAGTCCATAGTCTGCAGTCCATTCCTACAGTAATATTACACATACATCAATTGCCAGCTTCTGAGTTATCTGCAGAGCTTGGAATGTAAATGTACACGGTTTTATATAGCGACTGTATGGCCTCGATCCTGCTCATTTTTCAATGAGATTCACTGCGCCCAGGACGATTGCTCGATCTTGCAGACAATCTTGCCCTCCCAGAGAGGCAGGATAGCATTGTCGTCGCTGATCTCTTCTCGGACGACACCGCCTTCGAATTCGTTGCTGGCTTTCTTAAAGAAGTACCTGCAAATACACGTAATATTTATCTTCAATAACTTCTGACTGACAGCATCCAATAAGCAGGAGATCAGCCGCGGTGGTGAACTTCTGTCTCGATGAATGTGTTGGTATTGCTAGCATTGTTTTACCCGAGGTAGGCCTACATATGATAACTCAGGATTACAACTGAAATTATTATATTATTATTACTGTTACTATTATTAGTAGTACTCTTATTATTATTATAAGAAGATTTATATAGCGCCAGTTATATAACTAAATACAACGCAAATGCGTAAATGTAAATGCAAAGGTGCCGAAGTAATACTCATCGAATTACTAACCCGGCTCGCTTTTGTGTTATTATCTTCACTGCACCTACCGGCGTCGAAGTAACAAACCAAGCGGCCACTCCTTTTATGTGTGTACGTATGTGTGCATATGTATATGTATATATGTACGTATGTCCGGGCATACTGTGTGACACGGTGGCCGACTTGTTTGAGCGCTCACCTTTAGCACGGAGTGCGGGTTTGATCCTCCTCTGACTCCCTGTGTGTGGCCATGAGCAAGTTCTTCACACAATTGCTCAGCGCCATCGATTGATGCAGTGCTATCAGATAGTGGCGCTAGATAAATATGACACAAGAATTATATATCACCTCAGATGTCCGTCTTTCCCCGTAGCTGTCTTTGTGGTAAGAAGTTGCTTGAACTGCGCTAAGGTCGGCTGCGATGTTCCGCATATCGTAGTACGATAAGGAATCGGTTCGTCACAGTAGTAATAGCCAACAATGATTGTCGGAGCAGAGGGAGAGAAGGAAGAAGAGGAGGCTGGCAGCTGGCTGCTGCAACTGGAGTTAATTGTTGCTGATGGCAACGGCTTTCTACGCGGTTCAGTGGTTTTGGTTGCTTCGCGCTGAATACTTTGTTGATCGCTATACGTAGTAACGGAAAAACTATTCACCATTAGGAACTATTGATATTTAGTTTAAGTTCAATGCTCCTGGTCACTGCACTAGAAATTATACGAAAGACTGTTTACACGCAATCAATAATGAGAAATTATTCGTATGTATTACATAATTATTATATATTAATTACGGTTCTTATGTGGTAGTCTCTTTTAGTGAAGCCTTTTTATATGAACTTTAAAGTATAGACCTATCTGTATTATGTATCGCACATTCTAGTCTGCTGATCAATTATAATTTCCTGTGGATCTCTGCTAGCCATTGTCGTCGATTCGTTCTCACATCTAGGGGATATATGCTTTTTTGGATGACCTTTTTTAGTCTCTCAAGTTTTCATCAAGACCAAGTCATTAAGTATCCCAACGACGCCCACAAAAGCGAGACATTGAAGGGGAGCATAATCATGGGTGTCCCCTATCCTAAATATTTAGTGGGAGACGAGGACAAACTGCGATGGATGCGAACAGTGGTTCCCATGCAGTTAAATCTATGGACTGGCTTTCTTTGCAGCATATATGCGCACGCTTTATAACTCGCTCGATTTCCGGTGAATGCATTTCATAAATATGCATGTAAATGTTTGGAAAGGAGAAAGAAAGGACGATTATGTGAAACAAACATTTCAGTCAACTGCAAAGGGACAGCCGCCCACTCCATCTGGCGACAAACGCCTATTGAGTTGGGATTTATTTTCCTAATTCTTGGCTCATGTAGATCTAACACTGCGGGTAATTAACCCTAATCTGCTTGTTAAGCAGGAGACCGAAAATTGATCCATTCACGACTGAAGTTGATCTGAAGTCGTTCAAGAATGGATTTGTAGGCTTCTGTCAATAGTGTAATATCATCGATCCATGCCTTTCTGCTTACAATACACCAACTGATCAAATATATCACACATGCTCGGTGTCAACTATAGATACATCATCAAAGAAATCCGAAGTTTAGATCCATAAATATATATTATATATATATGCATTTATTCATTAAACATGTGGATCACCGACATATATAGGCTTACAGAATCATAGACATGTGACGCGATGAATAATATATATATATATATATATATATATATATTATATATATATTGGCCTAATATGAATTATATAAAGCATATGAATGTATAATATATCCACTTAATATGTATATATACATGATTCATCCCGCGATTGCTGTCGTAGTCGCTAGATGACGGTAACTGCGTTGGGCGCTTTTGATCTCGGTCGGCTTAATGATGATAAGCTCTTTTTAGTTCTTCTTTGATCGACGGATATGAAAGACCGTTCTTCATAATAATTTCAGTATCTTCAATTAGTAAACCTACAAAGTCAGACCTTGCGCTGCCGCTGCTGCCGCTGCTGCTGCTGCTGCAGTGGCCACTGCAGCAGCAGCAGCAGCTGATGTGATGGAGGAGTTTAAGCCAAGTCTTGATTACACAATTTCACTCAGTCCCTTTTACTTTGTTCTCGGCATTTCAAAGCAGATTATCGCCTCCAACCGTTGCAAACGACTTCCTTTTATCGTCGACGTGAATAATTTCCTGGCACAGCAGCTAGACGGCCTATTGTTCTGCTCTCTGTCCGTCCTGGATCCTTCCTTGTCCTGTTCTGTCCGTCTGTGCTTCTTCGTGACTGCAAGCGATGCAGATTGGCTATTTAATTCTCGTGTTTCATGACGGCTGCTGCTGCTGTTGACAGAAGGGCACGTGCATCCAATGACCATTAATTCGCTCATCCTTCGCAAGACACGCATATGCGCTGTCGGCTTTCATGTGGGCTTGCTGCTTGTGTCATGTATAGCAAAGTGAAAAAGACAGTGCAGGGTAAAGTAATCGTAACCGTATTGTCGAGATTTCTACAGCGCCCAACGAAGGCCAAATCGGGGAAACCTGCTTATTCGCAGGTGCTCAGTCAAAACAAAATCGATAGGCAGGAAGTGTTCCGTTCCAGATCAAGATCCAATAGTCAGGCAGGCAGGCAGTCAGCGAGACGGTTACGGTGAACGGTGTTTGGGTTGAACCGGGAAGTGAGATAAGGGAAGAGGAAGAATCAGGATCGGATCAGTGGAAGAGCAGTGTTTTCAGTTTTGAGTGAAAGACCTGCGCAGAGATTGCAAAAGGTGAAGTGCTGATAAGTATGTAAGATTAAGGTAAGGCAACGGTAGGCAATGCACGGTAAGGTAAGACAATCACGGCAAAGTTACAAGTAGAATAAGGCAAGGCGAAGTAAGGCAAGATAAGACGTATTATGGTATGTAGGAGCCAGCTACATAAATGGAAAATGGGGTATGAGTCGAGTGGGTAAAATGGTTGAAATCCAGCTTCATAAAATCAGGGCAACAGCCTAAGGGACATTTTCCACCGGTGCAGAAAAGGTTCTGGTCTAAGAAAGGCACGTGCTTAGCTGAACCGCGGGCTCCAGAATCTTTAAAGAAGGTAACTAAGGACACTTATGCCTTCCTAGCCTATAATTAAGCTTCTCGTCTCATAGGCTCATCATGGGAAATTATCTTCTTCCGTTGAGTGAAGCACTGTGTTAGGAACTGGACACCATATCATTAAGTCTAAAAGACCAGCTTTGCGTTCATGAGAGACTTCGACTGAAGCGCATTCGTGACAATTAGATCTATGGCTAGAAGTTTCCACTTACGCGTTGCATTTGGGTTTCGGAGAAAGACCATTACGAACCACATAGTCTGGTTCTTAATTGACATTCAACAGGAGCTTACAATTCGTTACATTACACGATTAGCTAAAGTACATCTCATAATTTCGAAATAGGTCTATGCCCGTAGTTAAGACAGGTATTAGACACAAGAGCGATAGAAGCTACTAATTAACTACTAAATTAACAAAGCCCCTGATAGACCTAATTTTATTTTTTTATCACATTCGGATGTTCGCGCCGTTTTTATAGAAGCTGAAACAGTAATAGAATACTTATAACCTTAACTAAACGACTAATATTGCCTAATTTTTATAATAATATCGCACAGACTGCGCTATATATATATTGATGAGTCGATTGGTCGTAAGACCGTCCGAACCATGAAGCGATAAACATAGCA